>CM050851.1:27718768-27768768 GCA_027580175.1 Siniperca scherzeri | reverse complement strand
GGCCCCTGTCAGGGAAACACACAACCAGCCAACCGTCGACGGTCTAGTTTTGATGTACTCTTTGTCTGCTGTGATGTAGGTCATAGCTGCATTATTACTGTGGTGCTGCAGTGCTGACTGACCAAATCAGTCTACGTTGCTACACAACAACAACAAACCTTTGACCAAAATCAACGCAGACACGATGCGATGGAGTACCAAAGACAACATGATCTTAACATGCACAAACACCTGTATGGTTCTTTTCAGTACCAAAAACCTGCTACTGTACTATACCAAATCCACTCAGCCTGTGTGTGTGTGTGTGTGTGTGTGTGTGTGTTACCAGGTCCTGGAAGTGCTCTGGTCCTTGTTGGGGAAGCAGGGCAGGTACCGAGTGACGGTGGGTCGGCTCTCAGGCCAGCGGTAGTGGAGCGGATTCTCCTCCGGACAGTTTTCTATTAGAAACAGGAAAACAGGATTTATTTCACATTAAACGATGAATTAAATACAAGCTGAATAAGAGTGCCAAACCAACCATGAGAATCCACAAAAAAAGAGAGAAAGACAAACAAGATGACAAATAGCATGAGGCTGGAGAAAAGAAATCTACAGATAAGAAGACTCCAGACGGAGGAGAAATGGGACAAAACCAACAGAACTCATGAATAACTAATAGAGGGAATAAATCAAATAAGAAAAGACCTGAAAGTGAGATGCAGAGAAAGAGTCTGAAAAAAGGCGTGTTGTGGTAATAAAGGAACAGTAGAAACACTGTCTCTCACAGTAGGTCACATGAGTCTACTGTACAGAGCGGCTATGAGAGGTCACTGATCATTAATCTTGCTTTGGTTGTTTCTTTTTTCTTTTTCGGGTTTGTTAACTGAAATTTGGGACCCTGGTTTTTACATGTTAGCTTTTTGTTCTGTCTGAAAGTGTGAAGGCTGGGAAGGAGATTACTTTGGAGGGAGAAAAATGAGAGAGAAAATGGGAGACACTTTGTGGAATTGCTCTTTATGTATTTAGCTTTCTTCTCATAAAAATACAAATGAATATAACACTGTGTAGTTCCTCACCAATTAACCTGACATCAGTGGAGGCGGGCTGGATCTGCAGGCCGGCACCCATGAGTCCCTCCCTGCTGGACAGCCTTGCAGACACAGCAGCTTCACCCAGACTCTCATTGGTGATGTAATGATAAAGCAGCAGGGCCTGGCACGTGTAGCTGGAGACAAGAGCCAAAACAAACCTGAAATAAGCTGCTCAAAGTGCAGACTCAAAGAAATGACAGGGATGTAACAGACTCATCCTCAAAAACACTTCGACTCCACATCTGAGGGGAGACAAACACTTCAGCTGGTACACAGATGACCAATTCAACATAACAAACTCACAAAATGACACGAGAGGGTTAAATGTAAATGTTTTACCTCCCCGGGTTACCTCCGCTCTGTAAACCAGGCTGGACACTGGAGAGACAAAATGTTAAAGAGGTGAGAAAACGCCAGCGAGGATTTAGTTTAAGCCATTTATCTGCCAGACGGAGTTTGGTTGAAATGCACTGGATGTGCACAGTATGTATAACGGGGTTCAGCCCTGAGTACAAAATGACCCTAATACAGCTGTGAGGTGTAAGTTAACTGGCATCTGTTTCCCAAAGTTCATTTCTAGCTTCTAAAAAACTCACTATCAAGAACACTATTTTATCTGTTGTGGATAAAAAAAAGTTCTACCGATGCTACTCAAAGTTTCGACTGGTCCTTACAGAGACTGTCACGCGATTAAATACGCTGTTTTAATTGATCAGAAGAAAGAACTGGGAACCTGAAAGCCAAATTAAAATGGTTGAGAAAACTGAGGATTTAAGAAGCAGCAACAATTACCGCACACAGCGGTACTTGACGCAGGTCTGATTTTGTTGTATTCTGTAAAGGAAAGGTCTCGTACAAAAGCTCCTTGTTGCACTTGTTTGTTTCAGCCCTTCAGATAAATCTTTGCTGAATTACCTGATGAAGTCGACGTTGACTGCATGGGTCCAGCTCTGAAATGTCTGATTGAGCTGTAAGAAGAAAACAAATCAAATCAATCACTCAACCGATAAAATGGGATTTCTCTGTTATGGTTCTGGATTGGTACACACAGTGTGGATTGGGCAAACTGTTCAGTCTGCTCCATCCGAAGTTTCACGCTGTTTGCACAAATGTAATTCTGCTGTTGGAGTTGTTACTGGATGGGAACTGTCCCCCCACAGTAAGTGACACACTGACTTCAAGGATTTCTACAATGATGGTGAATTGATCTCATTTTCCTTCATGTCCTTTAATGTGATATTTTACATCTATCAAGATGATTAGTGTCTCTGCAGTGAGGGAAATCTCACTACAGAGACACTACAATTTAAATGATTCATTTATTTTTTATTTTTCAGGTAACAGCGTAATATTGTTCCCTGTGTTTAAGGAAAGCTGGTCTGTTGATGTTTGGTACAAACTTAAGAAAATGATTGTCTCATAGAAAATAACTACGGTGTTGAACCTTATGTGAAGAAAAATGTAAACAAAAGATCTTTCTGTGCACAGTTACGTTCAGGGCTGGTGTGTTAATTCAGCCATGCGCATTTACACATTTTCAGTATTACAAAAAGACGTTTTTGTGTGCAGGGAAACGTCTCGTGTTTTAGAACCACCAAACACTCGACAGTAAAAAGCTACGGGCGTCTTCCACTCTTGCTGCTATGTGGGGGCCACCGAAGCTTGAACTTGCATAAATCACCAGAGTAAAGGCATTGCAAAGTGCAGCGTTGGCTACATAAAGCTGGACTCAGCTCACCCAGAGAGCCACAGCACGCTCGACTTCAGCCTGGGGCAGCGCCGCGCTCTCATCATCCACCACAAAAGAAATCCGGTAGAACAAGTCCTCTGCAGATGAAGACGAGAGGAAAGAAACAGAAAATAATACTTCAGTCTCAATTTGGCACAGGCTATTTCACACATAATGGAACTTGTTTTTGCGCCTGTGCCACATAGCAGGAGGTGAATCGAGCGGCTGGAGCCAATCGAGTTATGTAAAAATCCACATTTACAGTGTAACGTGATGAGGAGGAATGTGCTGTGTGACAGATTACAACAGCAGAGGAGGGGAGAGCAGTCATGATGATTTATTTTCTTGGTGAATGGGATCATTTCGAATCAGAAAAAGCTGCAGGAGAACACGTTTCTGTCGGCTGCAGCAGTTCAGAGATTCCGTATCTGACTTTCATTCACTATTTAAATCTTTAAGAGGATTTTACACTTTCAACACACGTGTGTCTGCAGTCTGACACCTCACACATTTACTTCTCAGCCACATACAGAATGAACAACTTCACCCTCAAAGAAACACATATCAGACAAAAACATATACTACATTTGAAAAACAGCTATTTAACAGTAAACTTTTAAAAAACACAGGTTATTCTATTCAGAAATCAAAAACATAATTGTTTAGTAATTAAAGTTCTTGTTGAAAATCTCAGTGAAGCTTTATTTTATAGGACTGTAATTTCCAAAATATGTTTCTTTAGAGGGAAATAGAGCAACATGTGTGAGTTTTGTTAGTTGTGGTGCTTTTATGTTGAAAGAACTGTTAAAGTAAATATTAACTTAAAATGTTTTTTCTCCCTATAAGTTGAATTCTAAGCTTGCCTGTAGAAAAACCGGTAAAAGGGTAAAAGACTCTCTTGGTTACGTTAGCAATTAATTCAAGTCAGTTTTATTTATAAATCCCCAATATCACAAATTTGCTCAAGGGGCTTTACAATCTGTACAGCATATGACATCCTCTATGCTTACACCCTCGAAAAATAAAGTTTTACCAGAATCTCTTTATAAGAGCAGAGAATAGTACTTCAATTTCCTTGTCTTTACTTTTCAAAGTTAAATTATAGATAAGTTTGTCCTCTAAATTGTTGCATTTTTCATGATAAAAGTTTTATATAGCTAATAACTAATTTTCCCCTTAAATTTATTTTTATTTCACATCAGCAATCATGACAAAGAGGGAGTCCAACCTTTGCTCAATATCTTGTTTTTTTAGTTCCTCTCCTGCTAACAACATGTAAATAAGCTTGTTTTTGACCTGTTGTGTCAAAGTGTGATTCCTCCAACAGCAGACACGCAGTGTGGTGAGTCATTATTTCTCTTATTTAAATGTCCCAAACAGAAGCTCTTTTGGTCATTTCTTCTATGATAAGGCATTTTTAGGGCTCTCAGCTCTCCTGCTATGCTTCACATTGGCCACTAGGTGTCGCTCCAGTATCTATAATTGTTAGTAAATGCTACTGAGCAAAAGACTTCTACTCCATCAGTTCTGGTGGGAGACCCTGCGAGCTGCAGACCTTTAGCAATATGTTTTTATGAGGATTAGGGAGCAGCTGATCATTGCAAACATTTTGACTGGATTTCACAGCAGTCAGTAAAATGGAGATGAGGCATCTATTATTTACTGTCTGAGAGTACAAGCAGCAGAGCAGGACATCTCTACCAAGAAGCTGGATGGACTGAAAAACTCAGAGAAGAACAGGGGAAAAAAAGAAGCCAAGAGAGTAAAAAATGAGGATGCTAGATTTGTAGATAAAAAGAAAATGAAGAGATAAATTTGAGGTAGAGTGAAGTCTTTATAGTGGATATTGTAATGATAGACAGATAAAAGAGAAAGAGAAAAAGAAGTAGAGGCAGAGCAAGAATAAAGCACTACAATCCACATATTTTAACTACAAGTACCAGACTAAATACTACAGTCTGATTGGACAACTAGACTCAATTTTAATGTCCTACGCAGGGCCCAGAATCATGACGAACCAATTACCAGCCTCCAGAACCTGAGGGATCCCACCCATTCGTTTGATTGACAGCTATTTATATCTACCACTACAGAACAGGCAAAAAAACTATTGAGTCTAATTACTGATAATAATTAAAAACAGCTATTCAAATACAACACTGCAAAACCCAACCACCTTAAGAAGTAATTGAATCATGTATTCAGTCTTAAAATCTTGTTTTTTTTATGGAAAGTGCCATTATCTGCCAAATGAGTCCCTAATATCCATAGCGTTTATCCCCAGCTTCAAAGTTTTTGTTTTGAATCAAGCATTATATGGCCAAACGTCTGTGGACACCTGAATATTACAGCCATATGTGATAGTTGAACATGTGATTCTAAAACCATGGTCATTAATCTGCTGCTATCATAGCCCCCACTCTTCTGGTTTCCCAGTTCATTCCAAAGGTGTTGGATGGGGTTGAGGTCAGTCAAGCTCTTCCACAAACTGGGTAAACTATGTAATTATGGAGCTGGCTTTGTGCACAGGGGTATTGCCATGTTGAAACAGTTGCCAAAGAGCTGATAGAACACTATTGTCTAAAATATCATTACATCAGCTACATCATATGCTGTAACATTGAGATTTCCCTTTATTGGAACTAAGGGAAAAACAAACGTGCACCAAAAGTAAAATAAAGTATGAGGACAGGCGTGCCCATATACTTTTGGCCATATAGGTTATATTGCAATCTGCAAGCATATATCACTCGATTAAATACATTTTCTTTAGTTAACACTTGTTAATCTCTCACCTGTTTTAAATGAATAGACTTTAAGACTTAATACAAGATACTATGATGGATTGTTTTACAGTGCATGCTACTGTCAGTACAGATGATTGTTGTTTTGATACTCTACATCTACGGTTTTTTGTTACTGAATGACATACTGTTCCCCGATGACAGTCCACACAGACATGTAAAATGAAAGCGTTGTTTACATCGGCATGGCAACACGGGCTTGGCTGCTAAATCCACAGTGGTAGGGCGCACTGTGGCCTTTTGAGGCTGCTACTGCCACCACTGCTAGCTGACATGCTGACTGCTTTGAATGGAGCTGTTGGAGAGGAGTTCTTTGTGGTTATAAAATGGTGAGCATTGACAACCACAGGGAGCGTAGGGGAAAGTAAGACATCTTTGTAACTTTGGTCTGGATTCACAGCCCCATTCACAAATACTCCTGAGCTCTGATTCCCACTGTGATTCGACAAGCTTGGACTTGAGCTCAAACTAGGCTTTGAAATGGTTAAATTTGAGTTTGCTGATGTGCCTGCCTTCACACTGAGATCTGGCGTTGGTTTGTTCTCCTGGGATGCTTCTATACGTCCATTTTCTATCACAGTTGTAGCATTTTTAGCCTTTGTGGTGTTTGTCATTTCAATTGACACTGAAGGAGAGTCTTTGAGTGTTTTAATAGTGGTTGCATTTGACATTGAGATGTATTTTAAGCCCGCTGTGTTTGCAGTGCGGTTGTCACGCCGAGGAGGTGGGAGCCCCTCAAACACAGAAATGAAGCCTTGACTTGAAGCATCAATAGAGGAACCAGTAGGGTATCTGGAGGCTGATGTGGAAGAGGGGATATTAAGGCCAGAAGTGTGCAGGGGGTTTGGAATAACCGGAGCACCAGTGGGTTGGGTTGCTACTGCAGAGCTAGGCCGATAACTGGGTTCAGAAGTGGGGCAGGGAGAGGTAGTCTGAATTTCAACAGGAAATGATTGAGTGATCATGGCAGCTTCTGGATTCAGATTTTCATTAGGCTGATGGGCTGTGGGAGCACTTAATATTACATCCAGAGTAACATTGTCATTGGTGTTCACTGCTGAAGAAGCCAGTCCTACAGCAGATGCGTGTTCATCCGCAATATGTATTTTGGAACAACATCCGTAGGGTCAAATAAAGCAGAGAGATGCGACAGTTTCCCAACTGCAGTGAGATTATTTGAGGCCTCAGGTGACGATACTGTTTGTGAGATGTTTGCAATCTGTGGCAAAGCCTTGTCTTTGTCATGCTCTTTAGCAGAAACAAGGGGTTTTGAGTGGTTGTATTTCAATTTGTCATCAGGGAGTGCGAAAGCTTGGTCAAGAGGAAGTGATTGGCTGACTGTGATGAACTGCTGGATTGACTCTATTGACTGGCTAACACGGTATGTGGTGGATCTTTGGAAGGACTGCAAATGGTTGTCCAGGGGGGATTGGGTTGTTGTAGGCTGATGGAATCCAGCAGTCGGCCAACTGGGCGACAAGGAGCCAATTTCTGCCTCTTCCATGCTGGCAGATACTACTGGCATTACCACCCAGCTGGGGGGGAGAGGAGAGAGAGAAGGGGTGATGAAAGATGAGAGGGAAAGGGAGGAAGCAGTTATGTAGGGGGATATTGCAGGATAAACGGAAGAAAGTTGAAGAGAGGGGAAAGGAGGTGTGAGGGTTGCTGCAAGAGAAAGAGAAGGCAAAATGGAGGGTGAAAGGAGTGGGGGAGCAGGGGCAAAGGAAATTAAGTGGGATGATTGCTGCTGCTCCCCAACATCAACATGTGCCGCTGCATGTTGTGTGTCCTGCCCTGGCCTCTGACTCGAGTTTAGTTTCTCACTTGCATCCAAAAACTTGCTCGCATGTGCCTGAGCGCCCAAGTGAGTGTGTGCTGAACTGTGTGTGTGAATCAGACGGCCGCGGTGTTCAGTGTTAGTTTGTGTCAAGCCTGAGTGGTGCGTATAATCAAGCCCTGAAGCGTGCTGGGGGGTTGCAGTGCTAAGCTGTGCACTTGAGCTACTGTGGAGTGCCAGCGTCTGGGTCGTTGCCATGACAGATGGATTCGAAAAAAGGGAAGTGGGGTGATTAAATGCATCGTCATAGCCAGCGAGTGCTTGTGAGCCTCTGGAGGTAGCGTGAGCACCAGCAGTGGTGTTTGTGTTCACTTGGTTGTTGGTGTGTAAATGGGATATTGTGTGCTGCAGCCTCCATGGATCTTTCTTAAAGGTCAGGCTGGAAGTATATCTGTCATGTGACCCAGATGAAGATGTCTGAACCAAGAGAAGAGAGTTCTCAACTACAGAATTAGGGGAGGGTGAGGAGGAAGGCACTACAGTTTCCTCTCTCACCATCTGTTCTGTCATCCTAGCAACTTGCATCACCGTGGCAGCAGTAAGAGTCTCTGAAGATACAGTGAGTGACAGGTTGTCAAGGTGATAGGAAAGGGACTCCAAGTTGAAAGGACGGATTTGAAGACGAAGAAGAAATGGCAGACAAAGAAGCAGAGTGCAAACGTTGCGTTCTATCAGTATATGCCTGGAGCAGAGCTGGAGTGAGTTCATAGGCCCAAATGCCAGCTGTTGGCAGTGATGTAAAGCCAATGGCAGACTGATGCACTCGACGTGACTCATCAGGCAGAATATATATGTCGCTCAAATCTCTCTGATCAGAATGAACCAAGAACTGGCTGACTGACTGACTGGCTGCATGAGAAGAAGGCCACAAAACCACTGACGAACCTAACTCAGGGTCAAGCAGCTCAAGTACCGCAGTACTGGATGCCAAATTCTCCACAGATAATCCTGAGGGAGTTGGCTCAATTTGACTGAAGGAGGAGTCTAAAAAAATTCCAACTGAATGGACAAACAGACCTGATTGGGTATCAAGGAGCTGATTGCCCTCGGAGTTGGGCAAAGGTTCTGATATATTGTTAGAGGACTCTTCAGCAGAGTGTAAATGATATTCAGGGAGCAGTGCACCATCAACAACTGGCATCTGAGATTCAGTTTGGGCTTTAGAAAAAGGAAGTGACAATGAGGATGCTGTGTCAACCCTTGTCACCACAAAGTCCCTTTGAAGGTTCGAGGATAGAGATGTTTGAGACCTGCTGATTAATGTAACTGTTTCTGGCATCAATCTATATGAGTGGGTTAGAGAAAGTTTGCTGCCTGCTCCTAAGCCACTCGCTAGGGTTTCCGAATCATCGTGAAAATGTGTTTGGGCGAGCACTTCACTTCCCCCCTCAGAAGCAGTTAGGGGGTTTGTGACAGGAAGAAAAGCACCTTGAGGGTCTGATCTGTTGAATGATTGTTCATTTTCATCAGGGCCGATGAAGGCTGGAGGGATGGTGGTGGGTTCATCCAAGGAATAGGCAGCATCAAACTCATACAAACTAAAAGCACCACCCTCCTCCGTGAGCTCAGTCAAATCATACACAAACGGCTCAGACCCTGATGAGTACTCATCGCCCAGTGGTTCCAGAGGATCTGTCCAGTTACCCATGGCAATTGTTTGGTTTTCCCCACCACTCATGCTCAGCAGCGACCACTGTGGTGCTACAGTGCTGACTGACCAAATCAGTCTACGTTGCTACACAACAACAACAAACCTTTGACCAAAATCAACGCAGACACGATGCGATGGAGTACCAAAGACAACATGATCTTAACATGCACAAACACCTGTATGGTTCTTTTCAGTACCAAAACCTGCTACTGTACTATACCAAATCCACTCAGCCTGTGTGTGTGTTACCAGGTCCTGGAAGTGCTCTGGTCCTTGTTGGGGAAGCAGGGCAGGTACCGAGTGACGGTGGGTCGGCTCTCAGGCCAGCGGTAGTGGAGCGGATTCTCCTCCGGACAGTTTTCTATTAGAAACAGGAAAACAGGATTTATTTCACATTAAACGATGAATTAAATACAAGCTGAATAAGAGTGCCAAACCAACCATGAGAATCCACAAAAAGAGAGAAAGACAAACAAGATGACAAATAGCATGAGGCTGGAGAAAAGAAATCTACAGATAAGAAGACTCCAGACGGAGGAGAAATGGGAGACACTTTGTGGAATTGCTCTTTATGTATTTAGCTTTCTTCTCATAAAATACAAATGAATATAACACTGTGTAGTTCCTCACCAATTAACCTGACATCAGTGGAGGCGGGCTGGATCTGCAGGCCGGCACCCATGAGTCCCTCCCTGCTGGACAGCCTTGCAGACACAGCAGCTTCACCCAGACTCTCATTGGTGATGTAATGATAAAGCAGCAGGGCCTGGCACGTGTAGCTGGAGACAAGAGCCCAAACAAACCTGAAATAAGCTGCTCAAAGTGCAGACTCAAAGAAATGACAGGGATGTAACAGACTCATCCTCAAAAACACTTCAGCTGGTACACAGATGACCAATTCAACATAACAAACTCACAAAATGACACGAGAGGGTTAAATGTAAATGTTTTACCTCCCCGGGTTACCTCCGCTCTGTAAACCAGGCTGGACACTGGAGAGACAAAATGTTAAAGAGGTGAGAAAACGCCAGCGAGGATTTAGTTTAAGCCATTTATCTGCCAGACGGAGTTTGGTTGAAATGCACTGGATGTGCACAGTATGTATAACGGGTTCAGCCCTGAGTACAAAATGACCCTAATACAGCTGTGAGGTGTAAGTTAACTGGCATCTGTTTCCCAAAGTTCATTTCTAGCTTCTAAAAACTCACTATCAAGAACACTATTTTATCTGTTGTGGATAAAAAGTTCTACCGATGCTACTCAAAGTTTCGACTGGTCCTTACAGAGACTGTCACGCGATTAAATACGCTGTTTTAATTGATCAGAAGAAAGAACTGGGAACCTGAAAGCCAAATTAAAATGGTTGAGAAAACTGAGGATTTAAGAAGCAGCAACAATTACCGCACACAGCGGTACTTGACGAGGTCTGATTTTGTTGTATTCTGTAAAGGAAAGGTCTCGCATAAAAGCTCCTTGTTGCACTTGTTTGTTTCAGCCCTTCAGATAAATCTTTGCTGAATTACCTGATGAAGTCGACGTTGACTGCATGGGTCCAGCTCTGAAATGTCTGATTGAGCTGTAAGAAGAAAACAAATCAAATCAATCACTCAACCGATAAAATGGGATTTCTCGTCATTTTAGCTTTATGTCGCAGTTCAAGCCAAAACAAACCTGAAATAAGCTGCTCAAAGTGCAGACTCAAAGAAATGACAGGGATGTAACAGACTCATCCTCAAAAACACTTCAGCTGGTACACAGATGACCAATTCAACATAACAAACTCACAAAATGACACGAGAGGGTTAAATGTAAATGTTTTACCTCCCGGGTTACCTCCGCTCTGTAAACCAGGCTGGACACTGGAGAGACAAAATGTTAAAGAGGTGAGAAAACGCCAGCGAGGATTTAGTTTAAGCCATTTATCTGCCAGACGGAGTTTGGTTGAAATGCACTGGATGTGCACAGTATGTATAACGGGTTCAGCCCTGAGTACAAAATGACCCTAATACAGCTGTGAGGTGTAAGTTAACTGGCATCTGTTTCCCAAAGTTCATTTCTAGCTTCTAAAAACTCACTATCAAGAACACTATTTTATCTGTTGTGGATAAAAAGTTCTACCGATGCTACTCAAAGTTTCGACTGGTCCTTACAGAGACTGTCACGCGATTAAATACGCTGTTTTAATTGATCAGAAGAAAGAACTGGGAACCTGAAAGCCAAATTAAAATGGTTGAGAAAACTGAGGATTTAAGAAGCAGCAACAATTACCGCACACAGCGGTACTTGACGCAGGTCTGATTTTGTTGTATTCTGTAAAGGAAAGGTCTCGTACAAAAGCTCCTTGTTGCACTTGTTTGTTTCAGCCCTTCAGATAAATCTTTGCTGAATTACCTGATGAAGTCGACGTTGACTGCATGGGTCCAGCTCTGAAATGTCTGATTGAGCTGTAAGAAGAAAACAAATCAAATCAATCACTCAACCGATAAAATGGGATTTCTCTGTTATGGTTCTGGATTGGTACACACAGTGTGGATTGGGCAAACTGTTCAGTCTGCTCCATCCGAAGTTTCACGCTGTTTGCACAAATGTAATTCTGCTGTTGGAGTTGTTACTGGATGGGAACTGTCCCCCCACAGTAAGTGACACACTGACTTCAAGGATTTCTACAATGATGGTGAATTGATCTCATTTTCCTTCATGTCCTTTAATGTGATATTTTACATCTATCAAGGTATTTATTAGTGTCTCTGCAGTGAGGGGAAATCTCACTACAGAGACACTACAATTTAAATGATTCATTTATTTTTATTTTTCAGGTAACAGCGTAATATTGTTCCCTGTGTTTAAGGAAAGCTGGTCTGTTGATGTTTGGTACAAACTTAAGAAAATGATTGTCTCATAGAAAATAACTACGGTGTTGAACCTTATGTGAAGAAAAATGTAAACAAAAGATCTTTCTGTGCACAGTTACGTTCAGGGCTGGTGTGTTAATTCAGCCATGCGCATTTACACATTTTCAGTATTACAAAAAGACGTTTTTGTGTGCAGGAAACGTCTCGTGTTTTAGAACCACCAAACACTCGACAGTAAAAGCTACGGGCGTCTTCCACTCTTGCTGCTATGTGGGGCCACCGAAGCTTGAACTTGCATAAATCACCAGAGTAAAGGCATTGCAAAGTGCAGCGTTGGCTACATAAAGCTGGACTCAGCTCACCCAGAGAGCCACAGCACGCTCGACTTCAGCCTGGGGCAGCGCCGCGCTCATCATCCACCACAAAAGAAATCCGGTAGAACAAGTCCTCTGCAGATGAAGACGAGAGGAAAGAAACAGAAAATAATACTTCAGTCTCAATTTGGCACAGGCTATTTCACACATAATGGAACTTGTTTTTGCGCCTGTGCCACATAGCAGGAGGTGAATCGAGCGGCTGGAGCCAATCGAGTTATGTAAAAATCCACATTTACAGTGTAACGTGATGAGGAGGAATGTGCTGTGTGACAGATTACAACAGCAGAGGAGGAGTAAGGAGGAATGGTTGCATTCTTAGTGTTGTGCATTTTGAGGGTAGTAGTGTGAGTGTTTTAGAACCACCAAACACTCGACAGTAAAAGCTACGGGCGTCTTCCACTCTTGCTGCTATGTGGGGCCACCGAAGCTTGAACTTGCATAAATCACCAGAGTAAAGGCATTGCAAAGTGCAGCGTTGGCTACATAAAGCTGGACTCAGCTCACCCAGAGAGCCACAGCACGCTCGACTTCAGCCTGGGGCAGCGCCGCGCTCATCATCCACCACAAAAGAAATCCGGTAGAACAAGTCCTCTGCAGATGAAGACGAGAGGAAAGAAACAGAAAATAATACTTCAGTCTCAATTTGGCACAGGCTATTTCACACATAATGGAACTTGTTTTTGCGCCTGTGCCACATAGCAGGAGGTGAATCGAGCGGCTGGAGCCAATCGAGTTATGTAAAAATCCACATTTACAGTGTAACGTGATGAGGAGGAATGTGCTGTGTGACAGATTACAACAGCAGAGGAGGAGTAAGGAGGAATGGTTGCATTCTTAGTGTTGTGCATTTTGAGGGTAGTAGTGTGAGTGTTTTAGAACCACCAAACACTCGACAGTAAAAGCTACGGGCGTCTTCCACTCTTGCTGCTATGTGGGGCCACCGAAGCTTGAACTTGCATAAATCACCAGAGTAAAGGCATTGCAAAGTGCAGCGTTGGCTACATAAAGCTGGACTCAGCTCACCCAGAGAGCCACAGCACGCTCGACTTCAGCCTGGGGCAGCGCCGCGCTCATCATCCACCACAAAAGAAATCCGGTAGAACAAGTCCTCTGCAGATGAAGACGAGAGGAAAGAAACAGAAAATAATACTTCAGTCTCAATTTGGCACAGGCTATTTCACACATAATGGAACTTGTTTTTGCGCCTGTGCCACATAGCAGGAGGTGAATCGAGCGGCTGGAGCCAATCGAGTTATGTAAAAATCCACATTTACAGTGTAACGTGATGAGGAGGAATGTGCTGTGTGACAGATTACAACAGCAGAGGAGGAGTAAGGAGGAATGGTTGCATTCTTAGTGTTGTGCATTTTGAGGGTAGTAGTGTGAGTGTTTTAGAACCACCAAACACTCGACAGTAAAAGCTACGGGCGTCTTCCACTCTTGCTGCTATGTGGGGCCACCGAAGCTTGAACTTGCATAAATCACCAGAGTAAAGGCATTGCAAAGTGCAGCGTTGGCTACATAAAGCTGGACTCAGCTCACCCAGAGAGCCACAGCACGCTCGACTTCAGCCTGGGGCAGCGCCGCGCTCATCATCCACCACAAAAGAAATCCGGTAGAACAAGTCCTCTGCAGATGAAGACGAGAGGAAAGAAACAGAAAATAATACTTCAGTCTCAATTTGGCACAGGCTATTTCACACATAATGGAACTTGTTTTTGCGCCTGTGCCACATAGCAGGAGGTGAATCGAGCGGCTGGAGCCAATCGAGTTATGTAAAAATCCACATTTACAGTGTAACGTGATGAGGAGGAATGTGCTGTGTGACAGATTACAACAGCAGAGGAGGGGAGAGCAGTCATGATGATTTATTTTCTTGGTGAATGGGATCATTTCGAATCAGAAAAAGCTGCAGGAGAACACGTTTCTGTCGGCTGCAGCAGTTCAGAGATTCCGTATCTGACTTTCATTCACTATTTAAATCTTTAAGAGGATTTTACACTTTCAACACACGTGTGTCTGCAGTCTGACACCTCACACATTTACTTCTCAGCCACATACAGAATGAACAACTTCACCCTCAAAGAAACACATATCAGACAAAAACATATACTACATTTGAAAACAGCTATTTAACAGTAAACTTTTAAAAACACAGGTTATTCTATTCAGAAATCAAAAACATAATTGTTTAGTAATTAAAGTTCTTGTTGAAAATCTCAGTGAAGCTTTATTTTATAGGACTGTAATTTCCAAAATATGTTTCTTTAGAGGAAATAGAGCAACATGTGTGAGTTTTGTTAGTTGTGGTGCTTTTATGTTGAAAGAACTGTTAAAGTAAATATTAACTTAAAATGTTTTTTCTCCCTATAAGTTGAATTCTAAGCTTGCCTGTAGAAAACCGGTAAAAGGGTAAAAGACTCTCTTGGTTACGTTAGCAATTAATTCAAGTCAGTTTTATTTTATAAATCCCCAATATCACAAATTTGCTCAAGGGCTTTACAATCTGTACAGCATATGACATCCTCTATGCTTACACCCTCGAAAAATAAAGTTTTACCAGAATCTCTTTATAAGAGCAGAGAATAGTACTTCAATTTCCTTGTCTTTACTTTTCAAAGTTAAATTATAGATAAGTTTGTCCTCTAAATTGTTGCATTTTTCATGATAAAAGTTTTATATAGCTAATAACTAATTTTCCCTTAAATTTATTTTTATTTCACATCAGCAATCATGACAAAGAGGAGTCCAACCTTTGCTCAATATCTTGTTTTTAGTTCCTCTCCTGCTAACAACATGTAAATAAGCTTGTTTTTGACCTGTTGTGTCAAAGTGTGATTCCTCCAACAGCAGACACGCAGTGTGGTGAGTCATTATTTCTCTTATTTAAATGTCCCAAACAGAAGCTCTTTTGGTCATTTCTTCTATGATAAGGCATTTTTAGGGCTCTCAGCTCTCCTGCTATGCTTCACATTGGCCACTAGGTGTCGCTCCAGTATCTATAATTGTTAGTAAATGCTACTGAGCAAAAGACTTCTACTCCATCAGTTCTGGTGGGAGACCCTGCGAGCTGCAGACCTTTAGCAATATGTTTTTATGAGGATTAGGGAGCAGCTGATCATTGCAAACATTTTGACTGGATTTCACAGCAGTCAGTAAAATGGAGATGAGGCATCTATTATTTACTGTCTGAGAGTACAAGCAGCAGAGCAGGACATCTCTACCAAGAAGCTGGATGGACTGAAAAACTCAGAGAAGAACAGGGGGAAAAAAGAAGCCAAGAGAGTAAAAAATGAGGATGCTAGATTTGTAGATAAAAAGAAAATGAAGAGATAAATTTGAGGTAGAGTGAAGTCTTTATAGTGGATATTGTAATGATAGACAGATAAAAGAGAAAGAGAAAAGAAGTAGAGGCAGAGCAAGAATAAAGCACTACAATCCACATATTTTAACTACAAGTACCAGACTAAATACTACAGTCTGATTGGACAACTAGACTCAATTTTAATGTCCTACGAGGGCCCAGAATCATGACGAACCAATTACCAGCCTCCAGAACCTGAGGGATCCCACCCATTCGCTTGATTGACAGCTATTTATATCTACCACTACAGAACAGGCAAAAAAACTATTGAGTCTAATTACTGATAATTAAAAACAGCTATTCAAATACAACACTGCAAAACCCAACCACCTTAAGAAGTAATTGAATCATGTATTCAGTCTTAAAATCTTGTTTTTTTTATGGAAAGTGCCATTATCTGCCAAATGAGTCCCTAATATCCATAGCGTTTATCCCCAGCTTCAAAGTTTTTGTTTTGAATCAAGCATTATATGGCCAAACGTCTGTGGACACCTGAATATTACAGCCATATGTGATAGTTGAACATGTGATTCTAAAACCATGGTCATTAATCTGCTGCTATCATAGCCCCCACTCTTCTGGTTTCCCAGTTCATTCCAAAGGTGTTGGATGGGGTTGAGGTCAGTCAAGCTCTTCCACAAACTGGGTAAACTATGTAATTATGGAGCTGGCTTTGTGCACAGGGGTATTGCCATGTTGAAACAGTTGCCAAAGAGCTGATAGAACACTATTGTCTAAAATATCATTACATCAGCTACATCATATGCTGTAACATTGAGATTTCCCTTTATTGGAACTAAGGGAAAAACAAACGTGCACCAAAAGTAAAATAAAGTATGAGGACAGGCGTGCCCATATACTTTTGGCCATATAGGTTATATTGCAATCTGCAAGCATATATCACTCGATTAAATACATTTTCTTTAGTTAACACTTGTTAATCTCTCACCTGTTTTAAATGAATAGACTTTAAGACTTAATACAAGATACTATGATGGATTGTTTTTACAGTGCATGCTACTGTCAGTACAGATGATTGTTGTTTTGATACTCTACATCTACGGTTTTTTGTTACTGAATGACATACTGTTCCCCGATGACAGTCCACACAGACATGTAAAATGAAAGCGTTGTTTACATCGGCATGGCAACACGGGCTTGGCTGCTAAATCCACAGTGGTAGGGCGCACTGTGGCCTTTTTGAGGCTGCTACTGCCACCACTGCTAGCTGACATGCTGACTGCTTTGAATGGAGCTGTTGGAGAGGAGTTCTTTGTGGTTATAAAATGGTGAGCATTGACAACCACAGGGAGCGTAGGGGAAAGTAAGACATCTTTGTAACTTTGGTCTGGATTCACAGCCCCATTCACAAATACTCCTGAGCTCTGATTCCCACTGTGATTCGACAAGCTTGGACTTGAGCTCAAACTAGGCTTTGAAATGGTTAAATTTGAGTTTGCTGATGTGCCTGCCTTCACACTGAGATCTGGCGTTGGTTTGTTCTCCTGGGATGCTTCTATACGTCCATTTTCTATCACAGTTGTAGCATTTTTAGCCTTTGTGGTGTTTGTCATTTCAATTGACACTGAAGGAGAGTCTTTGAGTGTTTTAATAGTGGTTGCATTTGACATTGAGATGTATTTTAAGCCCGCTGTGTTTGCAGTGCGGTTGTCACGCCGAGGAGGTGGGAGCCCCTCAAACACAGAAATGAAGCCTTGACTTGAAGCATCAATAGAGGAACCAGTAGGGTATCTGGAGGCTGATGTGGAAGAGGGGATATTAAGGCCAGAAGTGTGCAGGGGGTTTGGAATAACCGGAGCACCAGTGGGTTGGGTTGCTACTGCAGAGCTAGGCCGATAACTGGGTTCAGAAGTGGGGCAGGGAGAGGTAGTCTGAATTTCAACAGGAAATGATTGAGTGATCATGGCAGCTTCTGGATTCAGATTTTCATTAGGCTGATGGGCTGTGGGAGCACTTAATATTACATCCAGAGTAACATTGTCATTGGTGTTCACTGCTGAAGAAGCCAGTCCTACAGCAGATGCGTGTTCATCCGCAATATGTATTTTTGGAACAACATCCGTAGGGTCAAATAAAGCAGAGAGATGCGACAGTTTCCCAACTGCAGTGAGATTATTTGAGGCCTCAGGTGACGATACTGTTTGTGAGATGTTTGCAATCTGTGGCAAAGCCTTGTCTTTGTCATGCTCTTTAGCAGAAACAAGGGGTTTTGAGTGGTTGTATTTCAATTTGTCATCAGGGAGTGCGAAAGCTTGGTCAAGAGGAAGTGATTGGCTGACTGTGATGAACTGCTGGATTGACTCTATTGACTGGCTAACACGGTATGTGGTGGATCTTTGGAAGGACTGCAAATGGTTGTCCAGGGGATTGGGTTGTTGTAGGCTGATGGAATCCAGCAGTCGGCCAACTGGGCGACAAGGAGCCAATTTCTGCCTCTTCCATGCTGGCAGATACTACTGGCATTACCACCCAGCTGGGGGAGAGGAGAGAGAGAAGGGGTGATGAAAGATGAGAGGGAAAGGGAGGAAGCAGTTATGTAGGGGATATTGCAGGATAAACGGAAGAAAGTTGAAGAGAGGGAAAGGAGGTGTGAGGGTTGCTGCAAGAGAAAGAGAAGGCAAAATGGAGGGTGAAAGGAGTGGGGAGCAGGGGCAAAGGAAATTAAGTGGGATGATTGCTGCTGCTCCCCAACATCAACATGTGCCGCTGCATGTTGTGTGTCCTGCCCTGGCCTCTGACTCGAGTTTAGTTTCTCACTTGCATCCAAAAACTTGCTCGCATGTGCCTGAGCGCCCAAGTGAGTGTGTGCTGAACTGTGTGTGTGAATCAGACGGCCGCGGTGTTCAGTGTTAGTTTGTGTCAAGCCTGAGTGGTGCGTATAATCAAGCCCTGAAGCGTGCTGGGGGGTTGCAGTGCTAAGCTGTGCACTTGAGCTACTGTGGAGTGCCAGCGTCTGGGTCGTTGCCATGACAGATGGATTCGAAAAAAGGGAAGTGGGGTGATTAAATGCATCGTCATAGCCAGCGAGTGCTTGTGAGCCTCTGGAGGTAGCGTGAGCACCAGCAGTGGTGTTTGTGTTCACTTGGTTGTTGGTGTGTAAATGGGATATTGTGTGCTGCAGCCTCCATGGATCTTTCTTAAAGGTCAGGCTGGAAGTATATCTGTCATGTGACCCAGATGAAGATGTCTGAACCAAGAGAAGAGAGTTCTCAACTACAGAATTAGGGGAGGGTGAGGAGGAAGGCACTACAGTTTCCTCTCTCACCATCTGTTCTGTCATCCTAGCAACTTGCATCACCGTGGCAGCAGTAAGAGTCTCTGAAGATACAGTGAGTGACAGGTTGTCAAGGTGATAGGAAAGGGGACTCCAAGTTGAAAGGACGGGATTTGAAGACGAAGAAGAAATGGCAGACAAAGAAGCAGAGTGCAAACGTTGCGTTCTATCAGTATATGCCTGGAGCAGAGCTGGAGTGAGTTCATAGGCCCAAATGCCAGCTGTTGGCAGTGATGTAAAGCCAATGGCAGACTGATGCACTCGACGTGACTCATCAGGCAGAATATATATGTCGCTCAAATCTCTCTGATCAGAATGAACCAAGAACTGGCTGACTGACTGACTGGCTGCATGAGAAGAAGGCCACAAAACCACTGACGAACCTAACTCAGGGTCAAGCAGCTCAAGTACCGCAGTACTGGATGCCAAATTCTCCACAGATAATCCTGAGGGAGTTGGCTCAATTTGACTGAAGGAGGAGTCTAAAAAAATTCCAACTGAATGGACAAACAGACCTGATTGGGTATCAAGGAGCTGATTGCCCTCGGAGTTGGGCAAAGGTTCTGATATATTGTTAGAGGACTCTTCAGCAGAGTGTAAATGATATTCAGGGAGCAGTGCACCATCAACAACTGGCATCTGAGATTCAGTTTGGGCTTTAGAAAAAAAAGGAAGTGACAATGAGGATGCTGTGTCAACCCTTGTCACCACAAAGTCCCTTTGAAGGTTCGAGGATAGAGATGTTTGAGACCTGCTGATTAATGTAACTGTTTCTGGCATCAATCTATATGAGTGGGTTAGAGAAAGTTTGCTGCCTGCTCCTAAGCCACTCGCTAGGGTTTCCGAATCATCGTGAAAATGTGTTTGGGCGAGCACTTCACTTCCCCCCTCAGAAGCAGTTAGGGGGTTTGTGACAGGAAGAAAAGCACCTTGAGGGTCTGATCTGTTGAATGATTGTTCATTTTCATCAGGGCCGATGAAGGCTGGAGGGATGGTGGTGGGTTCATCCAAGGAATAGGCAGCATCAAACTCATACAAACTAAAAGCACCACCCTCCTCCGTGAGCTCAGTCAAATCATACACAAACGGCTCAGACCCTGATGAGTACTCATCGCCCAGTGGTTCCAGAGGATCTGTCCAGTTACCCATGGCAATTGTTTGGTTTTCCCCACCACTCATGCTCAGCAGCGACCACTGTGGTGCTACAGGTTTGTTCTTTCTGCTGTTAAGTGCTGACAATGATGACAACAACAATGATGATGAGGATGCCAGGGGTGCTGCCCCCACCGCTGAGGAAGATTCCTTTGTATCTAATACCTCATCTCTACGTTGCCATGGAGGTGACCCCTGAGACGAGATTGAAACCCCTGATTCAGGAGAGAATTTTGAGTCTTGAGCGTTTGTCGGGGTCTCCTTGTTGGAGACTGGTTGGTGTGAAAAGTTTTGTCGTGATGTAGGTTGAGCTGAATGTAAGCGAGCAGCTTTGTGCGTCGCATATCCCAGCATGTGTGTTACATGTGTGTACCCATCTGTGTGTTTAAATACACTTGTTTGTGTTGTGTATGTAGGCCTGGCTGTAAAATTGAGTTCAGTTGGCTGTGCAGCGGGTTTCGTGATGTGAACCATTGGCATGGGTGGTGCTCTCGTGGCAGCTGGACGTCTTCCTCCAGTTGGCCTCTTCCTCCCCTGCCAGATCAAAGGGGTGGAGATGAATCCCAGGGAGGTCTTGGAGCTGCGATGGCCTGGAGGTCTGGGGAGGGAGGCTGGAGGTCTAGGGTGAGAGGGTTCAGGTGGAGATGGGGGACCTGCGATGGAAGCTAATAGTCTGGGTTCAGATGCTGGATCTAGGAGACTAGGGGCTTGGGTTGGAGGACTTGACTGACTGGATGCAAGGGACCTACGATGAGTGGCTCTTTCAGGGGGGCTGGGAATAAAAACAGGCCTAGTTTGTCTGATTTTGGTGGCTGGAGGAGCTGGAGGTCTGGGTGCGTGAGAAATAGGGGATCCAGCAACAGTTAATCCAAAAACATGCCAGAGTCTTCTGTTGTGAGCAGCTGGACCAGCCACAGGCTTGGACTGGGAAGCCAGGGGTTCAGGCTGCTGAAGAGTAACTACCACGTCAGGTGTAGCACTGGCAGAGGCTTTGGTTGGAGATTTCACAGTAGACTCCTTTGCTGTTACCAGGGCACGGCACATCAAACCAGACGCCATTATGGTGAAAAAGCAGGTTACAGATAAAATAAAAGTAATAAACAGTATATTCAAGCAAAAAACTCAAAGCAGTAGAATACATGGAAGCACCTGACACCTTTACAACAAACAAGCCATCATAAATTTCTAAAAGTGTGAGTATAAGAAAACTGTATCTTGATTACAATTATATTCCTAATTTTCTTTGCTTATCTGAGAAAAGATACAAATTTAGGAATAGAAGCCAAACAAAAATAGTAAGAAAGGGTCAAAGCAAGAATAATGGAAAACAAGCTAAAACTAAAAAAGATTATGCAAATGTATGTAATATATGAGAGGAAACCAAACCAGAACAGTATTTCTATGACTAGGTTAGGTTGTCTTTTGGATTCAGTTGTAAGTATCACAACAGAGGAAGCAGGGGAAGCAGCTATTACAGGCAGTGCTGATCATTATGAAACGAACCTGAAAGAACCTGAATTCAATTTAACTAAATCAGAGAGATACAGTATCACATCAAGGCACCAGTGAGATAAAAAAAGACACATTTAGTAAAATATGGTTTAATGTCTGTTATTCTAATCATAACAAGATTCAAGTTCAAACAGCGGCAGGAAAAATCTAAACTCCCAAGTCAGAAAAGAACGTACCTTTCCCAATAAAAGCTTAAAACGATGATAGCAAAGAATTGTTTTCTAATGAGACAAGGAGAAAGAACAAAGAAATAACTAGACAAGAATGACAAGAGAAGCTTCGAACTTGGATGCCGTACTAGGCAAGCAAGTGTGTATCTTACCCCAATAGGAAGCAGTAGTAACAGCTATGTTAGTGGTAGGTTGGTTAGTGGTTACTAACAGCAGTGGAGGAGTCGTTCCTGGGACGAAAAGACAGGAGAAAAGAGGAGAAGGGAGGAGGGCGAAAGATAGAATAAGACAAGCAGAGGAGGAGTAAGGAGGAATGGTTGCATTCTTAGTGTTGTGCATTTTGAGGGTAGTAGTGTGAGTGTTTTAGAAATGTAAATAATCAGCAGAATGCAAAAAGATCTAAACATGCTATTTAAATAGAACAACAAAATGTCTAACACGTTTTCAATCATAGTGTCTAGGATTAATACAAACATTTGATACACTAGGACAGAGTCTCCCTGCTACCATGAAAAAACTAATTAATATAATTTAAAGAAAGAAATTATCACGTTAGAAGTAGTATTAAAGTCCTAAGAAGTACTGCATGCTGCTGTGTTTTTGCTGGTATTAAAATAGGCTAAATAAGTTTGCAGATGTCAAAAAGCTCAAGTGTACGAATTATAATATTTCATGGGAAAATGTATTACCTAACTAGGTTATTCTTACTAACATTTAATTCAATTAATTGATTAATTGAATAGCTGATCAACAGATAATGAATTAACAATCTTTCACAGATTCAAGTTTCCCAAATATGATATTGCATTTCTCTGGTATTTTCCAGGTATTTTAACATTTTCTGACATTTCATAAATAGATACGTCAATATATTAATCAAACATGTAAAATATAATTAGTTACAGCCCCAGTTCCAAACATTTATTGACATACTATTGGTCAAAATCTGGTTTACACACCTGATTGCTGTGCTGTAACCCAGCCAACAATGCATTAAGGGAGGGTATTTAGGCTACGATAGATTAGGCTAAATTCAAGCTAAATTTTATCATGCATAAAGTTGTTTCAAACACTAACAGCTGGTTTAATATTCTCTTAGAATAAGCGATGACTGACTAAATGTCATTGTTAAATGTCAAATCATAATTGGGGTTTAATATTCATACCATCAAAGGTCCAGCTGTACCCATAATCATTTAACCAGGTTGGGAAATAAACTCAATTGAATTTAATTTCCCTTAGTTCAAAATTACCCCAGTTTTACTACACATATTTAAAGCTGTTTGGCTTAGTAAGGACTGTTTTTTCCATGACTGAGGACAGTTACAGTTAAATTATTTATGCAGCCAGAGTTTAATCACCCAGACCCCCTTAGCATTGACTGGCACAGAGTCAAATCCTATATGGATTTTGTACCTGCCAGCACTTATGCCACTCAGATTAAAACTGCATGCATTTATAGCAGCATTAGGCATTTTGCATGTAAAGCTAGTCTTAGATGTGGCTTCGCCCAAGGATTGTTGCTCTTACCATGCGTTGTGGGGTTAGTAGCTGGTTGGTTAGTGATAGCAGATGAAAGAGTTGGCGTGCTGCTGGTTGTCTGTTGGGCTACAGAGGAAGTAAACAATCACAGAATATCAATCAGCTCAATAAACACATGCTGTACGTAGAATATGCACCAATCTGTGAGCAGGTTGTCATATCAAACACCTGCAAAGAAAGGTAAACTCCACCGATGTTGTTGTTTTTTGTTTTTGATCCAGATTGTTTGGACCTGTGAGTCTATGTGTACACTTGTATTCATCACGTTTTGGGGACAACAACCTGTTAAAGGTGGGGTATGCGATTCTGGAGAAATCCAATACCATGATACAGAGCAAACATCGACACAGCAAGTAATGTAACTTAGCTAGGTTGTGGGTTAGCAAACTGTCCCTACAGCTGCTGCTGCGAAGCTAACAGCCAGAGAGGACGAGACGGTTTCCCAGAGCCAGCACAGCAGCTCCAGACAGCGACGCTCACAACTCTCCTGCTGCTACAGCTAACATCACAACAACAGCAGATCTTAAACTAGAGAGTCAGCTGAATGTCCGTGGGCAAGTCGTTTAACGTTACCTGACACACATCATGGCTGGAATAGTGTGGCTTTGTGTGTTTCCTGTTTACAGAGCCGGGGCTGAGTACAAACACCGGAGGTTTTTTCAGCGTTCACACTGAACGGACAGCTAGGGGACCATGAGCAGATATTCGCTGAATTTGACAATAAGACGTGTACTGGATTAGAATAGCATATCCCACCTTTAATCATGCTACATTGTGGGGACAACTTGAAAACACAGCTACACTGTAGGGACAACAGCGTAAAAAGACAACTATGTGGAGACAACAACCTGTAAACAGCTACAGTACACTGTGCAGACAACAACCTGTAAAGACAGCTATATTCTGGTAGCATCAACCGAAAAACACACCTACAGAGAAATGAGAAACCGACCTATGATGAGCCAGCGTGTGATGAGAGAGGATATTAACTAGCGGTGATTATAAACGGTAAGAGCAGTGTTTTCTGCTTACTCACCAAACTTCATTTATAAATCCATTCAGTAATTACTTGAATTAGTTGTTGTTCTTATTTGAATGGGAAGACTACAGATGTTAATGGCAAACAACAAAGCAGCGAAGCAGCGAAGCCTTACCAGAGGAGGAGCTGGTTGTGCTGGTGGTGGTGGTACTGATGGTTGATGTTAGTGGCATGCTAGTGGTAGGGATGGTGGATGAAGATGGAGTGATGGGAGGGAGAACTGGAGACGACAAATCAAAGGATACAGCAGAACGAAAGGGACCACACATGGAAAACAAAAATGGTTTTAATGTTGCCAAGTGCAGATGAGGAATGCCTAACGCTCCTTTTGGGTGCAAAGCTTGATACTTCCAACATGCAAGAACTTTTTATGTGCTCATGGATAAGACCTCCCACATGCTTTTGTTAAAAAAAAAATCATACTATGTGCCAAGTAAAGAATATTTCCTACTTCAGTTGAGCTACATATTTAAAATTCTACTGTGAACTGCACTGTCCTTTGTTAGAACAAAAAAATCCTTATTACCCTAATCAAAGAACAAGAGCTGATTTTCATAAATTCCTGGGAACATTCATTTGCCACTACAACTTCTCACATGGAAAAAAGAATGTCAGGAAGGTTAATTACATAATGAAAAGATTTGATGAACTCATTTTTTAATGCAGTGGTAGATAATATTTATCTAGTCTCAGTCCTCCTGAGTCGAACACATTCATCAGTCCAGAACTAGCTGATTCCTCTCCCAGATAGATAATGAATAATAGAGTGAACAAATGAATAATCGAGGGTTTTACTTTTCAGGAGGTGCATGAAAAGTAAAATAGCTCTGAGCAACTTTTCATGGGTCCTTGAAAGGTCAAACTTTACAACTTCAGCGAGTTCTGATTTTAATGAGGAAAAAACATTAAAGATAATTGTTTTTTGGTGATGAATTGTGAATGACTTCCTTGAAAAGAAGTCTTCCTTTTGGATCTCAGATGAGCCCCCAAGTTTATCTTAAATTTACAGGAGATGAGGCAAAAGAGAAGGGGACTAAACAGAGCCTTTTGGCTTTAGTTGCTATTGACAAAAATCAAGAGATAAACCACCGAAGCTTATCAGCACAGCAGCTGAACAACACAGACGAGCATTTTAAAAAAGGGGTACTGGGAGGCTGAGAAACTAGAGTAGGGGAGGAATAAGAGGATGATCAAACAGCAAAAGGACGGTGCTGGAGTGAAAAGGGAAGGGAAGTGGAGAAGGAGGTGAAATCAGGAGAAAGAAACTACAGATGAAAAAGAAGGAGAAGGGAGTCAGGGGGATATTAGGAGAAGGCTGCACGAGAAGGATGAGGGCGAGGATGAGGGTTGCTTACCGTAGGTGTCGGCATTAGTAGCATGGATGGTGTTAGTGGAGTCAGTGGATGAAGTGGCGGCAGAGGAAGTGGCTGGCGGTAGTGACAAGAGGTTGGGATGAGAGACAGAGAGAGAGAGAGAGAAAGATGCAGAGGATGATGAATGGTTGTGAAGCTGCATGATCATCTTCAGTATTATAGTGTGAAGTAGGGGTATACAGTAGAAATGCATTACTGCAGGTTTCTTTTTCTCTTTTCTCGATTATTTTCTAACAGCGTTGTTACATAAAATATAAGACCAGATGCACAAATTCGTCATTAAAGATGGATACAGAGGACTTGGGAATCCCAAACAAATTGCTAACAGTGTTAGCCACAATGAAATACCAACCAGACTGGAGCTGATCGCCCACATGCATCTGGTCTTAAAATGAGATGCAGGGGTAATCAAGAGCCTTAAATCTCAAGGTGCGTTCAGATTGAACACAAATCGAAATGTCTGATAATAATAATACATGAATCCCATGGCTCTAAACTTTGCGTTGTATTCAGTCTGAATCACCTTTGGATTGCCTAACTTCTACATTTACAGTTGTAATGTCCGAAGGGGTCATGTTGGGACATTTAAGGTAGTGCTCAGGTGCATAGCAGGTTATGAGGAAAGAGATAACTTAAAACGCAACCATCAAAGTGATTCCAGAGTTGGGGTAAAAAATGAGATTTGTTTGATTTTCACCCGGTACTTGTCTACCTGCTGCATTCTGTAAAAGGTAGAGGCATTGAGAAAATGTACATTTATGCCGAAATAAATACAATGTGTTTGAGACCTGTTTTCTGTTGACCCACATGTGCTGCCAGTGGCCAGGTATTGTTATGGAGAACATGAACTGTCTATTATTGAGGTAAATTTTGTAGTTGGAGTGTTGTGCAAGAATAAAGCTGGTACTCCCCACTGCTTCACCAACTTTCTGAGGTGATGAAACAACTAGAACAAGCCAATCTGAAGTGCCCATCAGTCGGATTTCACAACTGCAAAAACATAATGATATCCAGTATCAAACTTGTATTTTGAGGTCTGAATCAGTCTTTTATACTGCTGTTATTAGTTCTTTGTATGGCATGTCAAGGGAGAGAGCAGGCCAGGATAGTGACTGATAAATAATGATACTGTTGTGACAATGAACCACAAACAGTCTGTTCCAGTAGAAAAAGAAAAAAAATGTGATTTATGTGCTTCATAGACATATAGAAGTCATGCCAATGTGTTCCAAAAATAGCCTCCCTTTAAATTCCATCAAAACCATGTTTCTTGTGACTGGTGGTTCTATTTGATTATATCCACTTAAGCCTTCCCACTCAGAGAATTCCATTTTCCTGAATGGTTCGACCTTGACGAAAGCTTTGTTTGCTGAAGCACATCTGTTCTCACCAGGGATTCAGGTATCCTGGTGGCCCAGTGGCTACAAAGCCTGGCATTCAATCAAAAGACCAGGACACTGACTTCCTACCAGCTTCGGGAGTGCTGCTCTTTAGACGACCCTGCACTCGGTAGACAAATCTACTTCAAGGATTTAGCGTATAACCCTGTGAGCGCTCTCCCATGGCCTGCTGACATGCCTGGGTCATTTATATTCTGGGACACAAGCTGCAGCTTAATTGGCTCGACTCCTTTCCTATCATGAGCACAATCCCACAAAACTGACCTTTAGAAAAATGTCCCTCTGAGGCCTCCATAGCACAGGATAGTGTGAGAACTGACATTTAGGAGTGGGGTTGGGTCACGTTGTCAGCTGGCCCCAGCTTCTGTTCAAGTTCAAGTTCCAGATCACGTGACCTCCTGGAGCAAAGGTGATTGGCTAGAGTGAGATTTTCTTTAAACCATGATCTGCCTATGGACAGTATTCCAGTTTTAATGGTTTTGGCTGGGCAGTAAAGGGCTCAGTGCTGCAGCTGAACAGCACCCTGGGGTGGTTTTCTTTCAAAACGTTCTCTGGTTCCTTCACGTATGTTCCTCTCACACAGAGGGGTCGTTTAAAGAAAATGTCATTAACAGATTCCGCATTGTTTGGTGAGAGTGAGCGACAGAGGGTAAATGCGTATTCAATTGCAAACTTTCTATCCTTTTTTGCCTTATCTGCAGACACTTGAACTTGTGAAGAAGGGTTAGGTAAGAAAAGCAGAATGGAGTCTGGATCTGTCCTTTTCAAGATTTTGCTAATTTCAGCCTGAATGAGATTCTTGTCCTTGTTTGACTTCATCTCTTCTCAAGCCAAGTCAGTTTAATTCATACAGCCCAAAGTCATAAATCAAATCAAAGAGCTTTACAATCATACAACATATGACACCCTGTGGCCTTAGACCCTTGATTCAGATAAGAAAACCCTCCTAAAAAAACTCCACCAAAACATCTCTTCTTTATCATTTATAAGTTCATTGCCATCCACCTGTTTTTATGAGCATTTTAAATTTGCGCATAAAAAACCTGAGTGGAAACGCCGGAAATTCAAATAAAGGTCGAAATGTCCACAAAAGGTTTTAAGCTTGGCTGAAGTGGAAAACATTGTGACAAGTTCAATGGAAACAGACGTACACGAAGCATGTGACTTAAATGTCACTCAAGCTTCTGCTCCACTGAAGAGATGAAAAATGAGGAGACTGTAACTTTCCTCACATTAATTAAGTCAAGTGATTTATCAACTGATTTGTTTTAGCGCTTTTTTAATAACATCCTTCTTCCTCCAGTTTCTCCTTTTATTACATCGACCCCTCTCCTTTGATCTCAACTTCCCTCTTTCTTTTTCCCTCCTTTCTCATCTCAATCCTGTCTCTCATCTTCTTACATTTTGCCTTTTTCGTCCTCCAACATCTCCTTTTCTCTTCAAACTAAGACCTTAAATCTTTGGGAAAGTTCGGAGGCAAGAATATGTTCGGGGCTTTAGAGGACCCAAGTCTGGTTGGTGTTAGAGAGTTTCTCTTAACAAGATGTCCAGAATCCATTTAGGGGGTTAGGCAGCTTTAGGGGGTTCAGGAATCCTTGGGGGAACTGGAACTTCCTTAAGGCACACAGAGCAGAGACTGACAGCAAAAAACATCATCCTGCAAGGCTGAATGGGAAGTGTATGGAACTAATACTGCCAAGGTTGAGAGTTTGATTCCCACTGGGTTCACCTGTATTAAATATGTATGTAGTCATGGAGGAAAACATCAGTTATATACATCATTCTTGGCAGCAGGTTAGAGGTTTCGTTCTTCGTGTACTTCAGTGAATAATTCAAGGTATGAACACTGCCAGGGTTCCTTTCCCAGCAGGGTCACCCATGATAACAATATGTGCACTCATGGTACCCAAAGGTGCTTTAACCAAAAGTTTTATGTTGAAAACTTCTTGAAAGATGTGCTTCAGTATGTCTCAGACATTCATGAAAGTATGGCATGGAAGTGAAATGAGCTTATTTCAATTCAGTTTAAATTTTATTTATATAGCACCAGTTCATAAGTTATCTCATTGCACTCTTCCTATAGAGCAGGTCTAGACTGTACTCTTTATAATATTATTTACAGAGACCCAACACATCCCATCCATTTCCTAAACACTGTATAGATGCAGCTGTAATGTAGAGGACTTACAGTATATTAGATGAGCAAGTGATGCACGAAACTCAATAACCAAACTAGAAAAAGGAGTTTCGGGGGAAATGTTCAAGAAATCAGTCTGCGGTACTGATGGCAGATGGATGAAGTATAAACTTAAAAAGAGAAACTTCTGCAATCGCTGTTATTATCTTTTTCTAGAAACTGTAAGAGATGTTCTACTGTCTATTTAAAAATACCATCATTTGTTGTTACAGAAGATTCTGCCAACCCACTGTTCCCAGTAAGTACTGATTTGGTGATTTTCTGATCAAAACATGTCTAGACATGGCTGAGCTAAATTTGTTTGAAAAGTAAAAGTTTTATTGGGTGTTTTTCACACCAAACACGCTTGATTTGGTTGAAAGGAACAGGTGCATGGCTGATTACCTGTCATTCCATATGACTTCTTTCTAAGTTTAATAAATTAGTACACAAAACCGACTAGAAGTAAAAGACAGAAAATTGTTCCAGATCAAATAAACCAACAGGTGTTAAAGTGACCATAGACATCTAGGCGACATATAGCTGCTGTTTCAACACCATTAAATAACTATTTCAATGTCAAATGAGTTCTGACTACACACTGACATTAAATTTGACCTAAATCTCTAAATGTTATTTTTATGACCAGTTGCGAAGACAGTGTTCACCATGCAGATGTGTTTACTTTTCCTACCTGGGCAGCCCAGTCCGAGGGAGTCACAGCTGGAAGTGAGTGGTGTGTTGATAGAAGGGGAGACACCTTTGGGGAGGAGGAGGGAAGATTAAAAACAAAAAGGTTAATCAGTTAAAAATTAGGGAATGTGGTTTTAATTTTGGGACATGTTAGCAAGAAAAGCCATGTATTCACAGTCATTTTAATGCACTGATATTCATTTCAATGCATTCTGAGACAATGCTGGAGGGTGATGCAGCAGTACACAAAATAAAATTAAATATTTGAGTTCAGTTGGTTAATTTTACATTGTATATATATAGCAGGATTCTTACATTGATCATATATCAAATCAATCCCTCTCATTGCTGGCTGAAATTTGCTACTCTGAAACTGACACTATACTTATTGAGAATCTCTAGCCTGATAATCAAACCAAACCGCCAAAAGTCAGCTCAGAGGTGTAGGCAGCTATTCAGAGGTCTGGAACAGGGCGAGACTATTTTAGCCTCCAACATAGCATTTTAAGATTCAGCCACATGAAAACTTTTTTATTTTGCAGAGAACATGGGGTCAAGATGTTAATATGACTAAGAGTCTACAGCCATGCTACCGGCTCAGTGAGCTAAATGCTAATGTCAGCATACTAACATGCTCTCAATGATAATGCTAATATGCTGATGTCTAGCAGGAATAACGGTTACCATGTTCACCATCTTAGTTTAGCATGTTAGCATGCTAAAATTTGCTAATGAGCACAGAATGGGAATGCCATTAGTTGTGCAGGTATTTGGTCATAAAGAAATTTAAATTTTGATGATGATGGCGCTAGAGGAAAAGTTAAGGGATTACCACAGTCAGTAGGATCAGTAGATACAGTGCCAATACATCTAGAAGACGTTGAGCTATTTCTCAGGACAACTGAAAACTTTGACCTGTTGGTGGCGCTAAAGGAGAAGTCAGAGGATCACCAAAGTCAGTAGGATTTCTCCTCTGAGGATCATGATTATATGAGAACCAAATTTCATGGCAATCCGTCCAATAGTTGTTCAAATATTTCAGCCTGACCACAGTGGTGGACCAGCAGGCCGCCTGACATTGCCATCCTTCTTAAAATGGATAACAGCAAAAGAAGTAACAGAAGAACACTAAAAACCTGATTGTAATTGGAATGATATGAGATTAGCACTTTAGCCATACTGTATTTTATTTGTCACATACACAATCACACTAAGTACATGTTAAGCAAAATACTTAGATGTCTTAAAGTGTACATGAAGCGGCCATGTTTTTATTTTCATAAAATAATGTGGCACCAAAAAATGATATTAAAAACACTCTGGGACAAATTTCAATATCAGAACAGTAAGTTTCTGGTAACAATCTCACATAACAAAGCAGGCAGCAGCTGTATCAAATGTGAACATTACCTCAACTTTACTTCTGGCTGTAGTTTACAGTAACTTACACACTCACATGATCATCCGTCCTCTATGTATTCTCTAAACTTCCTGTTCAGGTTTGTAGTGAAGTGGAGCCTATCCCAGCGTGCACTGGATAAGTGGCGGGTACACTCTGGATAAACCTCCAGTCTGGTAATAATCTATTCATCAAAATGTTTGCTGGGTGACCATGAATCCCTGACATTTTGCATTCAAGAAACTTTCTCACACTATTTTTTCACAGCATGCAGATTTCCAATCAATCAGACTCTGTGGGTTGTGGTGGGACACAGATTGGCTGCTTTCAGGGATCAAATTCCTGACGTTTTATTTCAGGGACAGTCTGTCTAACCAACTGTGCGCTTACAGCCGCCAACAATCAAGCGCTCATCAAGTACTTTGGCCATTTGAAATGTAATCCTGAGCCCGGCTCCGGCCCACACATACTGTATATTCACAGGCCTTCAGAGCGAGTGGGAGCCAGTGAAAGCAGAGACTTTGTTGAGTCTCACACACACTGTAACAGAAGGAATGTGTTCAAGTGATCAGCCGTGAAAAGCAGGAATTCAGTAGTCATGGATGGCATGTGGTTCAAAAGAGGTGAGAAGGGCTGAGGATTGTGCGCTGTCATAATCTACCTCTCTGTTTCTTCCTTTACCTCCATCTCTTGTCCTTTGTCCTTCTCCTCTCTTTCAAACGGCGCTCACTCTCTTCCCGGACTCGTTTCATCATCTCTTCCTCTTACACCTCTTCTTGCCTTTCTGCCACCCTCACCTCTTCCTTTCTTCCATGCTCCTTGTGAATTAGCTGGAGCTGGATGATGAGTGAGGTAGTGACTACTTGGGGGTACTGTTGCTGGCGGACAAACCACTAACATACTTGCCAGCCGGTAACATTTTAGTGCTAGCCAGCCACAATGACCCACCAGCCAAGCTTACTACCTGCCAGTCATCAGGCTTCCAAGCTTAGTTTCTAACTACACAATAACTCGAGAAAACAGGAAAGTTGAGAAGTGACGAGACACATTCGTACCACTGACTCCTGTCTCATGATTGCTCGCTATCTTCTTCTATTTTGGCCTCTCCCTCTCAGTTTCCTCAAAGGTCAACATTGCCAAGACGATTGGTCAATAGTGTATGTCAAAGTTCACTAAAGTTGAACTCTACATGAAAGATTGATGTGCATTTAGTAATTAATATAGTGATTACTTGCAGGGGATTGTTGGAGAGCTACTGTGGCTGACATGTTGGATTTAAACATTAGTTTCGCCCCCAGGCAATCGTTTGTAGCATTCTGTGGAGACGGTAAACATGTACGGGACCATGAAGATTCATCCTGCTGCTTCACCAAAGTTGAACTCTATATAAAAGCTCTGTGCAGATTTACTAATCATCTCAGCTTCCAAACAGTATTTTAGGACACAGCCTTATGGAAACAATTTACTTCACTTAGAACACCAAGTCAAGTCATTTTTAATCCCAAGTTCTTCCCACTAACAAGCCTAATTGACAATAACAATGAAAAGAGATGCTTCAATTTAGTCTCCAAAACATTTCTAATTCACGCTTGGTGATGTAGTGACAACTTGTGGAGCTAGTTGGAGAGCTACATGCTAGCAGCTCTCCGTTCTCTCAGCACCGTCAAGAAGGTTTGCAGTCGATCAACAGCACAAATTTGCGTGTCAAAGTTCATCAAAGACAAACCCAACGCGAAGGCTCTGCACGGATTTAGCTCACCTCCATGAGCAAATCCACTCATTGTGATGATTCCATTTAAATGAACTGATTTCGGCCTGAAAGTTCACGGTTAGAAATGCTGGTGTGGGTGGGTCTTCTTCATCCTCTCCTTTCCCCCACTCCTCCTCTCAGTCTCCTTCTATCCCTCCTTTAATCCCGTCTTCTTCCCCTTCTCGATCACTCCCACCCTCTTTCCCTCTTTTACTTACCCCACTTTTTGTCTCTTTCCTCTCTCTCTCTCCTTTCTTTACCTTTCTCTACCTCCCTCCATGTTCCCTCTTCATTCCCCTTCCTTGTCTCTGCTATCTTCCTCTGAGCAGCATGTTGTGATTAGGCAAAATGAATGCTGCTTTGTGCTGCGCTGCTGGTTTACTGGAGGAAGTGTTGGCCAGGATGGAGGTAGATAAAGAGAACTATCACTAACAATGAGCTGTAATTAATCTAATCATTCAGCACCAGGTAGCAGACTAAAATGAATTACTGTCGACGTGTGTATATTATCTGCACACATGTCCATGTTTTTACTGTTTATTTTTGTAAAAATGGCTAATCATCTACATTAAGCCTATTTGAGGCCTTTTTGAATTTCAGAGCAATCAGTAAGACGTAATGTGTCAGAGGCTCAAGTGTTCAGAATGCAAACGACTGAAAAATAAAATAATGAACACATTTCCCTTTCAGTGTAAATAAAAAAACATTTCTTTTGCAGCCATTGTGTTTCCTCTGTATGTCTTTATCAGGGTGACAGCAGCTGATGAACTAATTTATCTAATGACTCAGCACCAGGCAGCGGACCATAATTCACTGTCATTACTGGAAAAACGTGAAAAACAATAACAATATTATTCGCAGGGAGAGAAGCTGTTACAGTTGGCCCATATTTCGGGTTTGTGAATGTGGTAATATTGTGCAGCATTTTCATATAAACTAATAGTTGACACTTGCAATAACACTGTGGTGTTTTAACCCATATCCAGTGTATTAAGCTTTTCCATTAGCTGTCCGTGACACACAGTGCCTGGTTGGATTTTAGTGGGAAAATATCTCGTTCTAAATTGGCAAAAACAGACCAGGATTAAGATTCTGCCTTTGTGGCCTGGCATGGATGAATTAAAGGTATCCTGTGGAGCGTTTGACTAGTAGCAATATGGAGCAATGTCTTTAAGAGTGCGTCCCTGCTGAATGTAAAGAGAACTTTGTTTACAAAAGAAAACAGGGTTCCTTTAAGTAAGGGATGATGAACGACAAGGTGTACGCTCCGTGATTGTAATGGATGACATTAGGGGCTAAGTGGAGGCCATTACAGCCATGGAGTGTACAAAATTGAAGGGTATTATCCTGCATTCACCATGGCCACTTGCCAACAAAATGCCATCAGACGTTCATTTACACATACAACAAATTTGGATCTCGATTTTCAGCTTAAAACATAAAATAAAGCGCCGAATCGAATTTAAAACCAGTGTTTTAAGTCATCAATCTTACTGCGAAAACTGAGCTTGCGAGATAAAGTGTCACAAGAGTCACAAGACTGCAAACGCCACAGCAATGACTAGTTTGACCTGCAATGCTGGCGATAATCCCTCAGTGCACAGGAAAGCTGCGTGAACACAACTGCAGCGAGTACAGTACGCCAAAGTTGAAGCGGTCAGTTTGGGTAAGAATTTTACTGTTCACCTTCGTTTGTCTTCAGGTTTGCGACCTGTCTGATCATCTGACTGCTCACATGTTCCCAAAGCTCAGCTAATGACTTGGTGAGAGCAATGTTGTCATCACTGACAGGAATGACGGCCAAAAGCACCAAAACAAGAACCGAGTGGGAAAAAAACTGCATTATCCTTTAGATTAGACTGACAGGCACCATCACAAAGTGTGTGTGTGTGTTTAGGTTTCCATGTTTCCCCTCTGGCATCAATAAGAGACGAAAGATAACCTAACACACACACACACACACACACTTAGCAAAGCATGCATGCACACAGTAAAGGCATGCATGTACAGTAAAGGCTCATACAGTGCAAAAGTAAAACACACAATTTACCTAATGAAGCATGGACACGCACATATACACATATATAAGCTCACACAACCCTCTTTCCCCTTCTCACACACACACACACACACACAGCTCGGCAGGCGCCTGGCGACAGCTCTCTCTCCTCCATCAACAGCAGCCTCATTACCAGACCAAAGAGGAACATTAAAATGGCTTCAAATGGTCCAGAGCGCTTTGGTAGCCTCGTAAAAAGAAAACAACATTTTCAAGGTAAACAAAATCAAGCACACCTCTGCGTGGAAAGAAAAATGAGTGTGAAATGTACTTGGAGGAAATGTGATGTACTTGGAAGTTCTGGTGTTGGGAGGAGAAAACATCACTGCAGAGCCTGGATGTCCTGTTAAGGACTGCAAAGCCACGAATAACAAACCAACATGGATTTCATTTTGAGCTTCAATTCATTCATGAAGTTGTGATAAAGTCTGATTTAAACATATATAACAGAGTGAATATTGCAGCAGGCACTTAAAGTTAAAAACATAGTCCCTGATTTTGATAAAGTGCCCAGTAGGCCCCACAATTTTGGATGTTTCTGTAGACCTTCAGAAAAAATGACAGCATTTGTTTGTTTCCTGTTTCATACCAACAGTCAACATCGTTTTCTTTTAACCTTGACTGAGTGTTTCCTAACCAATACGTTTTTGTGCCTAAACCTAACCAAACCCTAACTGTCGAGGTGAATCAGTTTGGTCACATGTAACAGTTCTGAAGAGACTGTCCTCCAGAGAAAAACAACAGCATCATTTCAGCAAATGTCCCAAAAGGACATGTTTCTGTACAGATGACAAAGCCCTGTAGCAGCCATATAATTACGACTCTGTAGGTCCGGAACAAAGGAGGAAGGCAGGGCACGTTTTACAGGTTTCTTTGAACCATGACCACCCTCGTTCCCTAACTGCAACCAAGTGCTGAACTGGCCGTCGGATCAGAAGATGCTCATTAGCGCCTGTTGGGAAGGCAATGACAAATGATATCGATCATTTAGTTTGAAGGACTTGTTGGACCGTCATCAGGTAAGATTCAGGAGGTCAAACAGTATCGCCAAGAAAGAGTCCACCAATCAGAGCACACCAGGCTACCAAAATACCTCAGTGTCCATACAAACTGAGGCCGATGAGCTTTCTCTACAGTGACTACACTGATCAGCCTACATTGACAAAATGAAGAACATTACGTTAAAAGGGTGCCGATTAGTCAGCGCTGCTAACATCAACCTAGAAATTCCATTAAAATTCAACTACCTTGAAACTGCAACTATGTTTCGTATATGTAATGCAACTGGATTACATTTTTGAACATGAGGAAACATTTTTAAATCATTGTTTTCCTACGATATCCGCTCAAGGGAACTTAAGCATGACTAACAATTTTATAAATTGTACGTTAAAGCAAATCAAAGCACTTCAAAGTGTTTTAAAGCCTACACCTTTCAGCAGGAAGCAGGAAGAGAAACCGGGTCTCCAGTCTCAGTCAGGAAGGAAATTCGGGGATTCAGAGGCAATATTAGGGAATACACCCTTAATGTAGCCTACATGTGTCTATAAAGTGTAAATCGCAAATGAATTCAGTTTGGAGACTTGTCCAGGGCGCTTACTTTGGACTGTAAACAAAATGTTAATCCTATGGCTGCAAACTATTCCAACTATTTCTATTGTGTCTTTTACGCATTCTGTTTTTGCAGTTTTCCGCAGTTCAGTCATTATAGGTTTCTACTTTGCCATGCCTCTCGTGTTCACAGCTCAGCAAAGACCCAGTTTGATCATTAAGGCCTTTATAAAATGTATCTCCAGGACTTTGGCCAAGCAGCATATAGGAACATGACTGGATTTCATTAAACACAGTCCAGGAAGTAAACCTCAAAGCCATGAGAGAGAGAGAAAAACAATTCTCAGTCAGCCAGCATCAGCAGCAGCCATAAAACTCCCATTATTGAAGAATGGAAAATGTCGAAGTTTGTGGGCTCTGAGGCTGTAAAATTGCCTGTCCAAACAGTGCTGGCTTCAAATGTGACCTTACCTATCTGGTCTAATCCTTCCTGGAACTCTGTAAACCTCCATGTAAAGAGGGTCCAAAGGCTAAAACACAACATTTCACTCAGACTGTCCCCAAAGTGTTAGTTTCTCCACAGTGCTGCCCTGCTTCTACTCACTGCCCTGGACAACTCAGTATACTTTCATACGGTCCTGACATGCATGTGTATCTATCTAAAGTTGATTGTGTACTATCTGTTCTTGTAGTCGGTGACCCTTATTTGAACCGTCTGCACCCAAACTCTTTGCACAGAAACGTGTGAACTGTTGGTGACATCGGATCATTTCTAATCTCTGAGCAGCAGACATCTGTGAATGTAGAGTCAATATATCACCTTCTGTTTTACAAACTAATCCTCTGTTTCTGTTTCCTGCTGCTGCAATTACCCAGTTTCCCTTCAGGCGTCAATTAAGTTCATCTCATCTTTATGTATTACTAATTCTGTAATCAATGCAGCCATGAAAGCCCCATTTGTGTCACTAGTTCTGCTGCCTGTTATTAACAACAACCTTTGCGTTGCCAGCGTTGTGAAAGCTCTGGCTGGTTAGATTGTTTGACCACTTATTTCTAGAGAAGGGCTGCAGACCAGCCCAGACTAACTTTTTATTCATAGCATCACTGCTGATCTTAGCGTGTCAGGAATGAAACTATTTACTTCTGCGTCCAGTTAAGAGAGACCAGATCAGGGCCGCCTGTCGGCCCTTTGAACTGCCTGGATGGAGCTTGTAACAGTGGTGTGTGTCCATGTGAGTGTCTGTTTGTGTGTGTGTGTGTGTGATACAGGGGTTGTACGTGTGTGTTTGCATGTATTCAGGCTGTGTCGGTGGACTTCAGCAGGGCCTCTTTGATGAAGAAGTCAAACAGAACGTGAATCTCTAAGCTTCTGCAGACCTTGAACACAACAGCCACAACATGCTGCTGCCTAGGGAAATCTTTCAGCTGCAGACCTGGTTAAAGAACATATTGTATCAAGACCTGCTGAAAACGCTTCAATCTGTCTGAATCACAACAAACTCCTCACATATTCAGGAGAAAATGAACAGTGGCTCGTTTGGTCCAAATTGTGGTATTACTACAGCCACTGAATGATTTCAGTGACGCGATGAAATCAAACCTCCCGTCTACAGTCCTGTCTCAGATCTCCAGGTCACCACCATCACGGAGGTTATGACTGCATACAAATAATGTCTAATCATCCTGAAAAGAAAAAGAAACTAAAGAATGTGCTCTTGTAGCTGTGACACTACAAGTGAGTAAGACAGGCCTGCGAAGAGTCGTCCACTTATTTCAGAATGCATAATGCACATTAGTTTGGTTCTCAAAAAAGGGTGAAAATCAAAGCAGCAAAGTAATATCCAGTATGTACACTATATTTCCCATAATGCAACTGAATAGCGCCTTTCATTAGATCTTCCCTGCTTGGAAACAGCCTACACCTCCACACCGCTAACCATGACCAGTAACCTGACCTTGGTCATGTAAAACTGAGAAGGTACGGTGGCTAACACGCATGTGAATGTGAACCAGACAGCGATGGCCAGATGAACAAATACAATGCTATGAAGCTGACATCATCTAAAAACATTACGTTCTGCATGCGTGTACACCTGCATGAACAAGTTTTCCTTATCCAGATTGCGTATCCACATACAGATCGCACTCTAATGCCAGGTGTAAATGGAGTATTACTGTCAAAGCTCAAAAGACAACTGACATGAGTTTGACAGTATGATACGCTCCCCGATCACACAGTCCCTTCACATGTGGATCTCTTCAGCGGTGGCACATGTGAAGCACATGTGAAGCACATGTCAGCACTCCTGAAATAACCCCACCTGTCAGAGATCAAAACTGCAGATCTTCGATTGTTGGTTGGTCGGTTTGGGAAAATCAGTTCCATTTGGTTCTGAATTGTCAAAACATTTGTAAAAGTCTAACAAATCTCTTATCAAGTCTTATCTCTTATTTCCAAAGAGCAATGCGAGAACTATTCTGATTGTCACTTAGATAAATAAAATAAATAATCTATTTCGCCAAACTTAAGTTTGAGTTCTTTGAATGTCAATCTTTTGCATTTCTATAACTTTTTTGATGAGCTAAACCTGAACAGATTTAATAACAAACCAAAAGTATTCCATAGACATATTCAGTGCTGGATTCAGATTGGTAAAAATGATATCAAACTCTATCAGCTGATAGCGGTTATGTTTCTGTACTCTCACAGGCCCGACTTCAGCCTGTCACCAGTGACACTGTTGCACAACACGTTCCAGGACGGCCTACCGCACCCTGGCAGGAAGACTGTTTCTGACTGACGGTTTGTTGGTGGCGCTGTGAAAACCATCGCACTCGTGTGATCCACATCACCAGGATGGCACTGCGACCGACACGAGTGGAGCCTGCTTCAGACCGTCTGAACCTGAGAATACGATTAGAACCGCAACTACATGTCCAGCAGCCATTGTTGTCCCTAAGCTGAGCGTGCAAGGGTTCAAACACTAAAACAGATATTAAGCAATCTTACAAGACATTTCAACACTTCGTAGGAAAGGTTTTGTATAAGCACAAACATACCGAAAAGTTGACATTCTTATCCATGCATCATAGCTCTGCTAGCACAACCAAATGTATACTTACCTCCAGGACACACACACACACACACACATATATAGACATACACATACATTAGCAGGGTGTTAGCAGCACTCACCACTAGTTGGCGCAGCAGTAGTTAAGTGAATGCAATGAGGGTAGCAGACTGTGAAGAGAAGGACAGATTAGTGGACATCAGTCAAAACAGCCTCAGTTAATAAAAATGTGGGCGGCTGGCCACTTCAGGAAAATACAATACAATTTTAGAGCTATCACACTGATAAGAGGTCAATTAGTCAATGAGGCGATCAGTTAATAATGGCTGCAGGATGGGAGGCTGGTTAATTACACACAGTGAGAAAAACTGCAACAACAAGGTCAAACTGTCAATTACACAGATCATTATTAATAGGCAGAATATAAGCAGTCAGTCGTGTAACAATGGGTTGAACACGGAGGGTCAATCACTGAGGCAATCAGCCAGACATGCACAAGATAAAGGTGGTTTGAAGGTCCAGGAATTAGACAGATCCCTCAGAAACACGTCAACATACAGACTGAGCAGATACGAATGATGATGGGTTTATTTTTCACTTCTCTTTAGTCACCTTGTGTGTTCAGATAAAAAGTGTTTAGTACATTTGTAGTACGTCAGCACAGCGTAGAAAGAGGAATGAAGTGGACTTTCGACAGCCCAGGTCTGAAGCTGATCATTTCGACTGTATTGGCATGTTAACAGTATTATTATATATGACAACAATGAGTTTCTAAAGTCACAGCTACTGTTAAAGATGCTCAGGTCATGTCCTCTGTCTTTGGAGAATTACATTCCACTATGAAAAATGGACATAATGAATATCTTATAAGCGGATTCCAATAATCAAGGTGTTTAACTTTCAAATAATGAACTAATAAATAAAGACTTTAGCATTTCTCCTCCTCTCTACTGCACCTGTAGACGCAGTGGCTCCGAGCTCATTATGTTCTGACATTTGCATCTTAATCTTCCGTATCTTATCTTTTATTCCTATAAACCTGTCTACGGCCCTTCAAGGTAACTGAAGAGATATGGGGACGCAACGATCCTGTTGTTCATTAGGACAAGCAGCCTGCTCTGACAGGTCGTATTCACCAATTTACCGTGCTGAATTATTTGAACAACTTAAAAAGTGTTTTCTGCTTTTAACCTTGACCTGTCACAGTCGCGTCCCAAGGCTCGGCGCTCCAGTGGTTTAGACGGGATTTGTTTGAATCCAGGTGTCTTGAAGCTCATGCTGCTGTGGTGACTGAGTTTAGATTTTGTTATTGTAATAATGGCCCAAACTCTGTATACTATACGAATATATATATATATAAACTATACAAATAGTATATAAAATAAACTTGTGTGTGGACGCCAGCAGAAAACCAAATTATACTCAAAGCCAACTTTCCCAAACTCATATGTCTGTTATTTTATCTTGTGTAACTGTCTTGTCTATTTCTGGACATATATCTTTTTCGTTGTTAATATTGCTGTCACGTTGTTAATGTGATCTTGTTTCGCACCATTAGATCAAATCAAACAAACCTGATGTGATTCCGCGCTGTTCAAAACAAGACTGACATCAAAGATTTCATTCACACGTTGGTTTACAATGTGGCAGTCTCTCAGTGTGCATCACGGCAGATAACATGTCAGGTAGAACTGGGGCCCTTTCACTGTGTGTGTGTGAGTGTGTGTGTGTGTGTGTGTGTGTGTGTGTGTGTGTGTGTGTGTGTGTGTGTGCATACAAGAGTCAGGAAACTTCGTGCAGAATCATGCATTTCTTGAAAACCACTGCAGGTCTCCAAAGCATACAAGCATGCACACACACACACACACACACACACACACACACACACACACACACACGTTCTCCAGTGGGTACAGCATTGGCAGGAATTTCACTGAAACCACTGTGGCTAACCTCCTGTGGCTATACACTCATTTACAGCGTTTTAAATAAGAGGTACAGTACCACTCTGTGGACACACACACACACACACACACACACACACACACACACACACAGTGTACTCTTACACTTTCTTTCATGGTTAACACTTAAATACGGTGAGAAAATGGTTGATTATGTAAACTTGGTTTCAGGTTTGTAAGTGTGTTAGGAGAGTCATTTGTACCAGTGTGTGTGTGTGTGTGTGTGTGTGTGTGTGTGTGTGAGCTTGTATGCGTGTATAATGCATTTAAGATGCTTATGTACTAATAAACACTGTGAAAAACCTTGCAATAAATAAGCAATGTAATTGCACGTGATTTGATCTTATTTCCTTTTCAGTTCATACAGTAGTACGTGTGTGTGTGTGTGTGTGTGTGTGTGTGTGTGTGTGTAGGGATGTGACCACTCGCAGTGTATTTTACCAGCCAACTGGGTTTTTAGAACAGAGCAGGAATCAGAAAGATGGCTGCAGCAGCCAAACTGGTTGCTGGAGTCAATTACCTTACCAGCCGCAGTCACAATTTACCAGAATTTGGCTGAAGTCTGGTTGTAATTTTCCACCCTGATAGCAAACAGACTGAAACATTTAGTACTTTAAGTTCCTGCATGGTACAATACAGTGTATGTGTGTGTGTGTGTGTGTGTGTGTGTGTGCGCGGTATTTTACGTGATATCTCAGGTGACGTCTCAGCAACACAACGATTTTGAAAAAAATAACCAGTTCAAGTTTTTACTGATTGTTATTTACTGCTTTTATTTGCTATGAAATGATTAATCTCGTGATAGATGTAATGACTTTCTGTTTCTGATGTTAGATTTAAAGTACACTATAAAAACACTGTTGCTATTTCACAGGGAATAATTTAGGACACAGCGAAGGACTTTTTGAGATTTCATGTGACAAGCAACAAACGCACTCTGGTACTCTCTGGTGGTTTGGTGCATGACTGAACACTTTGGAGCATTCAAACCTTAAACTTATGAGATAAAAATGATTTGGTGAACCTGGCAGGAAGCAGATGCATCAGGCTGTGATACACACACAGTACTTGTTACTAAATACGTTCACTGCTGGTTTGAGTCTTGGATGCTTTAAAGTTAAAGTTAGGGGGACTACTGTAAACTCAGCAACACAACAATATTACCATAGAGTTTTGGTTAATAGCCATTTGATTGTGATTATCTGAAGATAGTCATTTACATATGAATGTAATTATTGGATAAATATTGGATTTTGATGTCAACATAGATAAATCACTGTAAATAATTCGCTCTGATGCTGACATGACTCGGAGGGACGATGCAAAGTGTCTTGAAAAGACACTGATTGGTTAAATACAGGTGTTATAATTAAGATTTCAAACCACAGCGTTGAATGATTGTTGCTTGTTTATTAAAACAGCTGCCAGGGGTGACATGTCACTTTCAACGCATCGTTTCTGATGAGGACTCATTCTCACGTAGAGAATAAATCCTTCTTTTATTCAGCTTTCTTTTGGGACTGGTTTCATTATACTATAATTGTGTTAAAGCAAAACTAAATTACTTTAATGAGTGAAAAGTAGCAGAATAAATTTGTTTTTACAATGAGCATATTTATGAGAGTTTATGAGTAACCCTGAAGAAGCTGAATCCCAGAAGCTGTTACCTTTAAAAAAGTTCTTACCGCACGCAGAACTAAAGAACGACCTCCGGAGATCTGGTGTGTAGAGACATTTAAACCTCTACAACATGGGTTTAGCTTTGATTCAGCCCTGTTGGAACCCACTTTACAGTATGCTCATGTCTGTCTTATCATGTGTCAGCTTCAGATTATCAATTCACACTTCACATGCGTCCACTGTTCTGAGGTCAGACTGATTATTTCCTGTACTCACTGCAGCTGAGCGTGGCGTCGGTCTGAGCCAGAGTGGACGGGATGGTCCAGTGGCTGTTGTCCCAGTCGACGACGTTGCCCACCGTGTCACAGTTTAACGCTTTGAGCTGCTGCTCTGTCATGGCGTAATTCCACAGCCGGAGGTTATACATGTTCCCGTGGAAGCTCTGCTGCCCTGAACACAAAGACAGTCACACAGGCATCACAGGTTAGATAACAGAAAACGTTCAACCATCACATATAACTGTAAAAACTGTTGAAAATCAGTGAATAGGACTGTTTTATACTGGATCTGTTTTTCAGTCATGCTAGCAGTGTGGCTCGGTCCACCACTTTGGTCCAGACTGAAATATCTTGACACTAACATGCAGTCATTGCATGCAGCATTTTTTAGATATCTTTATCTTTCACCCACATTTAGCCTGGTTTTAATCTACGTTTCCTTTAGACCTTCAAATCACCAATCAGTGCTCACTTCAAGAGATCATTCATTAAAAACTATTAAATATCCTTTGACCTGAACTAACCAGACGTGTCAGAGATCATTCATTAAAAACTTAAATGGTAAAACTCCAAACCCCGGTTTACCTCCTAACCGGAACAGTCCACCACCTGGTACAGAGTGCCCACTAGAGGTGGCGCAGGTCTTGGCCCAGTACTGTTCATTGACATAGACTGCCACCCGGCCATTTGATGAAGTCCAGAGCACACAGAAAGGCTTCATGAAGGAAGTGAAGTCAGCGGAGGTGATGATCGAATCGATCGTGCAGATCACTCCGTCAACAATCATCTTCATGCCGCTCTGATCAGAGCCCAAACTCAGCGCCACGTTGTTGCTACTGTCATAGTAGGTGAAGATCCACTCAGTCTGTTCAGGAACCAAGAGAACTCTTAATGAGTTTAAGGCAAACAGCAAAATGTCGTGTGCAAAACAGTCATCAAAAACAGCAACACAAACTTCACTTGCAGGTGAAGCCACAAAAATTTGAGCTGTAATTTCTTAAAAGCAAAAGCTGCTGCTCACCACCTAATATTAATACGGACGTCCTGATCAAGTTTTTCTGCTCTCATTTTAATCGGAATCCTTTAATTTTAGAAATAGTGAAAAGTAGATGAACTGAATTAAAATATATAAAACTGTTTATCTATTTATCAGACCAAACAGAAGAGTGCGCTCCGATTTTATTTTCTGATCAAAATCAGACAGATACCAAAACCTCTAAATTTACTTCAGTTTGTTTACTTCATATCCAGACTTTCACTTTTCTACTTTTTATAGGATCATCTGCTGTGTGAGAACACACAGATATGTACATTTATGCTTACGTTTAAAAATAAAAGGCCAACACGACTCAGTTTACCGATGCCACACGTTCATTTGCTGACAGCCAAGTCGGTAACGGCGGCCTTTCGAAGCTGCAGACCAGAGGCGCTGGAAGTTCAACGTAAAGCTGCTGATGTCTGATGCTATTATATGCTATTATATAAAGGCTCTGAAAACACATTTCCAAATCAGATTCTTACTATGAGAGATGACACATGACACAAAGTTAGAACAGTTTTGGTTATTTCACATTTCTGTATTTTCGTCTAAACTTCTCTCACTGGTTCGAAGTGGGCAGGGCTCAGCTGAAAGAAGGTGATGTCACGTACTTTTGTGCACCAATCAGAGTTTAGGAACATCTGAATCAAAATGCGATGACAGGTGGGAGGTCGCCTGCCAGACCCCCCACATTCCTGATGAAGCAGATTATAGTTTTCGTCTGTTGACCGTAAAATAAATTATACCTAAAGATATATTTCAATGTTACTTATTTCATCATGAATATTTAACGACACTGAAAATTCAATCATGAAATAAACATAACTGTGGCAGAAAATAATGTTTTCCTAAAGGACCCCATCCCTCACAGTAAGAAGCTGATTGAGAAAATAAGTTTTCAAGGCTTTCGATGTTATAGAGAAATACTTTCCAAGTTTTCAGGGGCTTTCATGACACCACAAACGGGATTTCATGTTTGGAGCTCAAACAAATGTAGCTTCATCACCCTACAGCCCTGTGTGTTGCGTACTTGTTTCATGCTGAGGCGTTCCAGCTCGAAGCATACGGTCAGGTGACTGAGCGTCGGTATGGAAACGGAGTTGGCAACCTTGGTGATCTGGCCATTGCCGTTGGGTATGTTGACCTTCTGGTTCCTCAGGGCCACGGCAACTAGAAAGATGAGATGGAAGAAGAGAAGAAAGGAGGAGAAGACGGAAGGGTGGAAGAAAGGAAAGAAGGCAAGAAGAGGAGCAAAGAAAAAGATAAAGAAAACACATAGCGGCAGGAAGGACGGAGGGACAGAAAAATTAAGGAAAGGAAAAGTTAGGAGACGATTGAGAAAGAAAAGCAACAAAAGAGAAAAAAGTGAAAGAATTAAAGAAGTATAGGCAAAGAAAGGAAAGAGTAATGAAGGCAGAAATGAAAGAAGCATCAAAGGAATGAATCAGAGTGAAGAAATGAAGAATGAAAATAAAACAAAAGCAGGAAGGAAGAAAGGAATTTGAAAGGCAGAACAAATGAAAGAGGAAAGTGGGAAAATGCAGAGTGAAAATACATAACAAGAAAGAAAATGGACATAAGTGAGTAAATGTTCTCATCCATCTTTATTTCAACTCGTCGTCTAATTCTAAATTAGAGAAACTTTTCATTTCTGTTTTATCAAGTTTATGTCCTAACTTGTCGTCATAAAACATTTGAACCTTTTTGATGAAAGTTTGACTATAAAGAGCGAGGCACTTGGGGTTCAATTCTCAAAAAATATACATAGAAATACAAGTGAGTGTTTTATATAATTGTACATTTCTGAAAACACACTTCATCCACAAATATTGATGAATCAGAAAGTTAGTCTTTTTGAAACTTCATGTCTCAAAGCTTTTCCCAGCAGAACGACTCTGGCTGGAGCTGCTGGCCGAGAGCAACAAGCTAACAGCCAGTGTGCAATGGAAAAACACCACTCACACATACAAATACCCATGCAAACGTGCATGGAGACACATACACACAGATGTACCAAAACACCACAGCAAACACTGCTGTCAGAAAAGCCAAGTCTTCCTTTGGTGGGTCGATACCTCAGACTCTGTGATGCTGATCCACTCGCTGTCTGCGATGTAGAAACCACCAATCACTGTGGTTTCAAACTTAAATTAAAGCTGCTTTAAGTGATTCTTTTTGGCAACTTGGCAGCAGAAGAGCTACACAACAAGCTAAGAGCCGACAGGCTAAGAACACACTGATAGACCTTTCTCGGTTTAGAGTACGCCGAGTTGGAAGTTGCATTCTTGGGAGTTCAAACAAAGAACTTATTTTGTGACAAAATCATTTCAACTTAAAAGTCCACTTGCTTTTTCTGAGATTTCAGCCGCGTTGACTGTGAGATGCAGTCAACCAATATGCCTGTTATCATCAGTGTAATGAATGTTTACAATAAAAATAAATCATCACACTGCCTCTGTTTGTTTTCATTTACATATATTTAATCATTTTTGCTGAGGTGTGGTCAGAACTTTACATATAAGGAGCCAAAGGTCCACAGAGACAGTGCTGTTGTACAAAACTGTCCAATAAAAACATGAAGCTTAACTTTACCCTCAGACAAACTAATGCGGCAGCAACACATTTTAGATTTCACCTATAGCCTAAAGTTTAAAAGGAATTATATCTTCTGTTCAAAGTGTTACGGAGACATCAGAGCCACTGGAAAATTACCAAAAGACTGCGGAGAACTGTTCGTTCTCACTGGGATGACCATGTGACGTTGACTGGCAAGAAGCTCACAGGTATCCGGGTCATGATCGAGAGTTTTTAAGTTGAACGGCAACATATGAACTCATTTTTAGATGCAGAGGGTTCACTTTTTTATAGGTATGGCGAGTAAGTTGATACAATTTTGATTTTACATGGAAACTTTAAAGTTAAAATGAAAGACAGCAGTAACAATGCGGGAAAACACGTAAATGAGACTTATGTCTGTCTATGATTGTATTCCCTCAGTGCATACTGAGAGACTCCACTACACATGCATCATATAAGTATATAACTTAGCCAATTATATGAGTGCTGATCATGGTTTCAACTCTTTACCCATGGTGCCTTTATTTCAAAGGAAGAGCTAAGATTAACAAACCAAACCTCAAACTGCCTTCAACAATTACAATTAACAGGATCACTTTCGTTAAAATACATTTGAAGAACAGGACCTTGGGGTCAGCCTGAACCTACCGTGCCGGAAGCTAACACTGAACCCCCTCTTCTGCACGCTGAAGTCGGAGATAAAGGACAGCTCCATCACGTCCCCTGTCGAGTTCAGCGTCAGCCCGTTGGCCGTCAGACCGCAGAACTTAACGTCTGTGTTTCCCGTGTTCACCACGACCCGGTCGTAGATGCAGCCAGGTGCCTCCTCCAGGTCAAAGTCAAGGAAGGAGAGCTGGATGATGAAGCCGGCGGGGGCCTGCATGGTCCACTTACAGGCCTGCGAATTGGGATATTTCTGGGGGTAGCAGGGCGACGTGAATTCCCCCTGGGCCTCCGTCAGCACCATGTTACAGTTGTGGAGCTGCAGCCCAGCACTGAAGGTGATGGTAGGATGATAAATTCATGAACTTTCAAAAAGGGACAACCTCCACTGAAGCTGTTAAGGTAGGGTAATATCACTCAGAGGACAAGATACTAGTAGACAAGGACATGAGGGGACAGGACAAAAGAAGACAGCAGGATAGGTCCCATAAAAAGGGTTGTAGACAAGACGAGGTCATAGAAAAGAAGACTAACACTTACTACCATTAGAAATCAGGAGACAAGTGGGTAGATTTCAAGGACAAACACAGTGGAGTCGGATGTAAAGGGCATCCTTGTCGATTACCAAAGGGTCAAGGACAAAGAGGATGAAAACAAAAGTTTTCAAGAAGGTTACACGGACCTTTAGGATTCAGGAGACAAAAACAAGACTTTTTTTTAAATGAGACAAGATGAGAGGACACAAGAAGAGTAGATTAGGAATTATCTTTAAGAGATTACACTCCAGGAATCAGGAGGAAACAAAGACAAGATGGAACAAGACAAGTCATGCAGTTAGCTAAAGGTTCAGCATCCCAGAGAGGAATCAATCAATCAATCAACCAACTGAGAGCAGATGGATTGGTTAAGACAGAAGTGGACTGAAAATGTTCACTTCCACCAAGACCCACTTCCCATATCTACAAGTTGTAGGTTTTACAAAATACCAACTGTAGCACTAGAAAACATGCACATGCAGAATAATCTTGCCGGTTTGATCAGGAAAAAGTCACCTTTAAAAAAAAAAGCCATTGAGCAGTCAGATCCTGTGACTATTTTTAAAATTGAGAAGATGTGTCAACCTTGAGAATCACTTCACTGCAGATTTCAGTTCTCTGGTGCTGTGTCCCGTTTTGAAAAAGAAGTTCTGTGAAATATAGATATGAAATATTTTAAATATATGCGCACTGCAAACCACAAAATGTGTAGAGGAGGTACAGAGTGTTCTGACCATCAGGACAACCAGTGCGCTCTGTTCCTCAGACTGCATGTATTGGGTCGTATTTTCCCTGTAAGTTCTTACTTGTATTTTCCTTTGCTGAAGCTACTGCTGAGACTCAATATTGAGCCTGAAAAGTCAAGTTAATGTGATGTTGTGTTTAGGATTCTCTTACTGTGAGTTTTTGGGTAATGCCAGGTCAAAGAAAAAAAGACGTGCAGAGCCTCGTCAGCTCCACGAACTACAGAGAATACAGTAAAACTTTCTCTGCAAACAAACGTAAAACACATGAAAGCTTGGTTTTTCAGAGAATGTAACCGAATGCCGCTGATGGAGTTGGATTTGTTTATGATTTTTCACTCGAAACATCAAACGTGTTAGCCTTCATCATTTTCTATAACAGCTGGAAAGATGAGCCGTCCCTCACAAACACTAATCACAGACAAGAGTTGAAATGGAAAGTGGAAAGAATGGTTCGTCTCTCTCGCTCGGGGTAACAATGGCCTCCGTTGATCTCAGGCTCGGCCTTCGCCACAGCCAAAACCACAGCCAACGCACTGGAAACGTCAGAAACACCAGTATGTGTGTGTGTTACGTTTTTTCTGTGTGTGTTTTAACCCTTACTTATCCATGAAAAGCTGACTGGTGTCACAGCTTGCTCCACATTCAGACCTCACTGCAGCGACCTCACTGCCTTGCTCATGGGAATTTTTAAAAGAAACTGTTGAAGTA
>CM050851.1:27711268-27713768 GCA_027580175.1 Siniperca scherzeri | reverse complement strand
TGAAGGCTTCGTACTGCTTATTTCTCGTATGCAGAAAATCAGCACCACATTGGTATTTTCTTCGGTGTAACGTATTAGCTACGGTTGGTGGCAGGACTCGCATCACCACCAGCGTTGGGCAAGTTACTGAAACGTAGTAATTAGTTACAGTTACTTTACCAATTACTGTATATAAAAGTAATTAGTTACTAGGGAAAGTAACTTTTGAGTTTCGTTGTCTGCTTCAATGCGCACACAGCTATATTATTTTAGTGACAACTGTCAAATTATATCATTGTACCCATTATCACATGGGAGTTATTAATACTCCCAACACCAGAGGGCAGCATCGACTAGCCTTCCTTCCTGTACGCTACACTTGGTTAGACAGTAGGAGTTAGCAGAAGAAAACTCACACCAAGCTGGATGCTACCAAGCGTTGCTACAGTAGTTGATGAAGCCAAGTTTCTTCAGTTTATATTAGAAACATTACAATCACTATGACGAGAAGCGAGCTCACAGTGACTGAACTGTCTTGCGCCATCGTAAGGTCAGGTGACATTGGATCATAAACCGGAAAATCCAGGGAGGAAGCTGCTGTTCACTATTTTCAGGTAAAACAAAAATATCGAGTAACGAGGCCATTTTAACTTCAGCGATTGTAAATGCGTTATTTAGTTTGAAAAAGTAATTAGTTACATGTCTGGTTACCGCAAACGCAGTGGCTTTGTAAATCTATATATTTATCTGTTATCTAAAATGAAGCAAATAAAAATACAGACCCATAGAGCTGCCTGTGTAATGAGCTGCTGCCTTAGTGAATGGGTATCATGTACCAAACCTCTTTACTGCTGAAAGGGAGCTATGTGGTCTAGGTCTAGGACCTGATGCTGACCTCATTTGTAGTTTTAGGTACATTACAGCTGTGCTCCCTCTGGCCCTGCTGATCACGATCTGATTCCTGCCGTTAAATCTGTCAGCACACGTTTCAAATTTCAGTTCATCCTTTTTAACCCTTTATCTACTGAGTTTGGAGGTGACCCAACGAAGGAAGCAGCATGAAGACAGAATATGAAGAGGGCCTAAAAACGAAGAATCCAGTCAAAGGTGTGTAAAAGGGGTGGCATTGTCTTGAATCGACCACCATTAGTGCTGACTGATTAAACAAGACGAGTGTCGCTTGGATCACGAGGTCTTTCACCACACAGACTCTCTGTAGGTGAACTCAACAAAGCAAACATCCTACACTACATCTTATTCTAACGCCTCCCGCTGTGGAGGAAGCACCACTGCTGCTGGCACGCTGGTCACCAGTGTAGACCCAGAAACCACCCTCTGTCTCCTGCATCTGTCTGCATTAGTCTGCATGAGTCTGTGGCGGCCGGTGCTGTCCTGTATGCTGTTGCATGCTGGGGCAGCAGGCTGAGGGCAGCAGGCTGGGGCAGCAGGCTGAGGGCAGCGGACGCCAACAGACTCAACAGACTGACCCGTAAGGCCGGTGACGCTGTGGGGGCGGAGCTGGACTCTCTGGCGGTGGTGTCAGAGAGGAGGACGCTGGGTAAACTACACGCCATCTTGGACAGCGTCTCCCACCCGCTCCATGACGCGCTGGTCAAACAAAGGAGCGCCTTCAGCGGAAGACTCATCCCCCCACAATGCACCACAGAGCGCCACAGGAAGTCATTCCTGCCTGCGGCCATCAGACTCTTTAACTCCTCCCTCTAAGTGTCAGTCTGTCTGACCCGAAGTCACTAAACTGGATATTGGATCATTAACATCTCTGCAGTACCTGAAATATTGTGCAATATTCTGTGTTAATACTCCCGTGCAATATTTAGTTTTTCCTATTTATTGATATTGTTCATACCTCCATTACTGCTGTGCAATATCTTAATAATCTCAATAAGCTGCACTGAACTCGACAGCACATGCACCTCTGCTTATTACTTATATTATTACATTGTATTATTATACTGTATTATCATCATCAACCGGTAAACCCACCTGGTACTTCATTTATTTTCTGACCTGTTTTATAGTGTATCATACTGTTTGCTAGTACTTCCTCCTGTGTGCACTGACGTGAAGGCGAGCTGCTGTAACAAAGAGTTTCCCTTCGGGGATCAATAAAGTGTTTCTGATTCTGATTACTACTGTAATGTGGCAGCACTGAGAGCTCCCCCATCTTCATGCAGTTGCCCTTCATCTGTCCTCGACTCGCCTCTGAAGAATACCGTTTCTTTAACATTATACAGTAAAAGCAAATCAATGCTTTGCAATGCAAATCTGAAATGTTCAAATTGTTTCCTCATACAAATCTGACAGCTGAAATCTCAAGTTTTTCTCCTGATGTTGGAGCACAAACTGCAGCTGCAGTTCAAGAAGGAGAGATGTTGTAGCTCTGAACACAAGTATAAACTCATGTACAGTAATACAGTAGCGCTTCTCAAACAGCTGCTTCATCTGCTGTGGATCAGTTGATGTGTAGCAACTTTATTTCACAGTGGATCATTAAAATCTA